>CAVNYN010221117.1:64589-114572 GCA_963692815.1 Nyctanthes arbor-tristis
CCCCCCCCCCCCCCCCCCCCCCCCCCCCCCCCCCCCCCCCCCCCCCCCCCCCCCCCCCCCCCCCCCCCCCCCCCCCCCCCCCCCCCCCCCCCCCCCCCCCCCCCCCCCCCCCCCCCCCAACATGTTGATACAGGTATTTGTCTTGGGTACAAAGCTTCAGTTATATATAATAACAGAAACCTTTTGCTTGCTGCTGCTAGTTTGGGCACTGGTGAATATGGATTGAAGTTTCTGTAATTAACTCTAAAAAACATGACAAAATTGTTCTGTTTCTTAAATAAGATTACGGATGATTGTTGACCTCTAGATAATGCTTCAAATCATAGGCATGCAGTTGCCACATTTGTTGTTATAGGCCATGGAGATTTTGTTTAGAAACCTTGCAGCTGCAACAATGGTCTACGTAATGAGCAATGTCATTGTTCGTGAATAGCCACAGGTTTCTTCAGCCAATGTCAATCTTGCAACTGAGACTGCAACAGTCTGGCCTGTATCTGAGGCCAAGTCTGCACCTAACTGGCGAAAAGATATAGGAGAGGCTCTTGCAAATCATTTGAATACTTGTGGGTTCCAATCTAATCTTAAAGGTCAGCAATCATCTATGTATGCTAATTTGATGTTCCCATTTGTTCTGCGATTCTTTAATCTTTATGCCCGTTGCGAATATGTGATTCTTCATGAGAATGTGTAGGGTCCTTCAAATTGACATTGGAACATGTGCATGAGAAGTTGAAGACACATGCATGGAAAGGTGTCTGACTGTCATTGTTCAGAGATGTGGGAAGTCCTGAAACTGAACAAGTCCTTGGGGTTGCCATAAGATGATAATATTAGTGAATTCAAATTTTAATGCAAGATAATTTTTCCTCCTGAAAAGAATTGATTACAGCAAGGAACTAACCAAAGAGTGAATGTTGAACTGTTGTCTCCCAACCTTGTTGATTTCGTGTCTGTGTACGGTCACAGATTCTGGGTTACTTAGTTATAGCAGTGCAGACCTGTTGGAAAGCCTTTTTTGGTAGTAAAATATCATATTAGGTCTGCATATTTATCTACAATTCTACATTGTAAAATTTGTTTACCTGGAGCATGTTGGAGTATGACTGTAGTGGCATAATTTAACAACAATTAAGCTTCTATGTCAAAATAGGGTGAAGAGAAGTCTGATAATATATTGCAGTTTCAGCATCGACAATATATTGTAAAACCTCACATAGGCTTGTCAATGTGGCTCAGTGGGCTGAGCTTAGCTCACCATAGCTGGACTTGTGTCCAGGCTCGAGCTCGGATCGGCTCGTGAGCTTTTCTCTTTTTTCGGTAAGCTGCTCACCGATGTGGCGACCCGTTTGTGCTCGGGCTTGCCAGTTGGCGAGCCTGAGCCAAGTTTTGCTCGCCGAGCTGTGAGCCGGCTCGTGAGCTTTTTTGATAAGTCTAACCTCACAAAATGTCGTCAAGAGGATTTATCACAAGTTTCATATACTCAAGGTAAATAACTGATGATATTTCTTAAAATCATTTTGTCCCCAACGTTGATACTTGATAAAGGCCAATAATCAGTTGTGGTATCACAAGAATAATTCAGCACTTCAGAGATTCATTTGCGATTCCATGAGTGATGGGATTTGGGAACATACAAAATCACACAAAAATTTGGGACTTGGGTTTATTTGGAAAATTATGGGCAAACCTAGGAAACTTAATGATTCCCTCAAGTTTGAGATATTCGAGAAGTCCCACTAGTCACTGGCCACTTTTATATTTGATTAAATTGTTTACATAGCATTAGTCACAAAGATATGCATATGGTAGATGGGTAATGGTAGATCTGTTTAATAACTCACCAAAAGAGCAGGAACAGATGACTTTCATTTTACTGGTGAATATATCAGATCATATATATGACTAATTAGCAAGGATCATCATAATGAATGCATGGTTGCCTCCTTTTTTTGGTAGTCATTTATGCTTTTAACTTCTAAGTAAATGTAAAGTTGTTCTATAAATTGACATGATTAGACAAGAATTATAACACTTCCAATGATTTATCTTTTTCTGAATTCTTATTCTTAGTTAGGTCATGTCCCCACTGTATTACATTTCTGAATCTGCCTCAGGTAAAAATATACTTTACAGGAGCTGTTCTGGGTTGAAATTTACCACCTTTAATGTTATTCCACTCCTCCTGTAATTTCAACTTCTCAATCATCTCTTTGAATTGTCCTTATCAACATAATGCCAAGGAGTTTCTTTGATCAAGTCATGTTGAAACTATGTAACCTAACCTTACCATCTTTGGTCACTCTTAACTATCAAGTTGTAGGTTAATCATGTTATTCTTAAAAAAGCAGAAAAAATACCAGAAGGGAAAGAACTGAAAAAGCGTAAATGCAATTTATAGATAGGCTGAAATTTGAAGAAGTATTTTAAATCAAGAAATGGAAAAATGTAAGTGTCCCAAAATGTGAAAATGAGTTGTTATTTGCTAATAGCAAGACTGGAAAAAGAAAAGCACGTTCAGGCTCCGAATAACTAATGCAGAGTCTCATGGATGATTGGCAGATGAAGGAGCTGTCGAAGGAAAAGTTCCATCATAGGGTACAACGGAACCTTGTAGCATTGACCATTCTTCCCATGTGTAACGGTACGTGATTCGTTATGATATGTTGTTTCTCAGATTTGCGCAAATAGTTTCTTGTGATTCTAACTTGATAGTTCTTTTCAGGAAATCAGGCTCATATCATTCAAGTAGAGGAAAGTCATTCCTAAAACAGGAGGCAATTTATACTAGTTCTCTCTCTGTTGTAATATCTAATGATGAACATTTGAACTTTTGTCATGGCTACTATGTTACTAAGGTTTTGATGCGTCAAACTTGACAAATCCGCTTGATTTATATCTGAAGACATCCTTCAATCTTTTTTAGAAGACTTATCATTCGTGCTCCTGCAGTTAAATTTGCAGGTGGACGAGATTCTGGTTTCTTTGTCTTTATCATTACTACTATTTGGTAATCTTATTCAAATTTTATCCAGTAAAATCATCAGCGAACGGACTTATGATTCTAATACCTAATCTCGTAACCAAACTCCCCTGACTTTTAAGAATGGTTACGTAGATTCATAGTCAACACGGTTAACTTGCGATGAAGTCCAAGCTACATAAACTCGAATTCTTCTTAATATGTATAAAGCGTCTATTCATTGACACATATAAAACCCTCCTTGATGGATCATTACGTGAATTTCCTTGCACTTTCATCCCATATCATTTTCTTAAACTGATTAACTTTTGTGGAAAAAAGTAAAGCAATTACCAATTAGAGGTCTGACATTGATATGCCCAGAAATTCTGACCTTTCCATATTTGGGTGATTCCAACGTGTAAAAGATCTGACACGTGGTTGTCACCTATTGGATGACAAACCGTGGACAGAGACATATAACTGATGACGCGTTCACAAAGCAACAAAAGGTTGTTCCTTCATCTTCAAGGAATTATACGAGTTCAATTACCTGTTTGCCCCTAAGTAAATTTGTAATTCCAGTTGCATCCTCTTTCAGTTGCTCAACTGAATGGATAAACAACCCACAATTTTCTCTCAATTTGGTTAATATATGAAGATATTTTAGAGCACAAGTGTTCAACCATGCATACATATAGGATGTCTTTTTTGACTCTTTAAATGTTAAAATCGTATCGAGAGCGTAAATTGGAACTTAAGTGAAAATCAGAGGTTAATGTAAAATTATTATTATAAATATACATAAGGTTGGGAAAAATCCTATTGCGATGCTAAGAAATTATGTTGTCTTAAATGCTAAAGATTGAAATAAGATGCTCTATGCCATTTTAAGTGAATCCTCCTTAAATGGTCTTTTAGCATTGTTTCATCCAAAAATGAAACCATGCAAAAAATGAAAAGCATTGACGGTGACTCATTGACTTGTAGATTGTGACACCAATTGACACCAATATTTTCACAAATTATGTAGTTGGGTTTACAAGTCAATTTATTGTACTTTTCTTCACTGGGAAGACAGAGAAACGATTAAGAGACAGGAATGTGTCTTATTTTTCTATTGTCATGAAGATTTATTTAAATTAGAGCATTTCTAATGTAGGGAAAAAATTTTAAATTTGTGTTTTTCCCCATCACCTCATCCAATGTAAATGCCAAAAACTCATTTTTGAAGGGAGGAAAAATCTAAATGAGAAGTGAAATTTGGCCCCTCATTTGGGCACCCATCATTTTCTCCTTTTACCCCCCCCCCCCCCAAAAAAAATTTTGTCATTAACATTAGAAATGCTCTTATTTTGTCCATCTTGGGCATCTTTTTCCTCCTATTCTTATAATTTTTTCTGAAGATTACAAATACTAAATGGGGTCCTCTACCTTTACAAAATATGCAATTTAGGTACCCCGCTGTCTATTTTAGAGCATTCAAGTCCCTCACGCCTCCATGCAAGAAAATTAAACAATTAAAATCATTTTTATAAGTCAATGAGGCCTAGCCCATTTAGTTAGATTGAAACTCTACAATATTAAAGTTTTAAGTTCAAGTCCCACTAACTGCTAATTGTGTAGTTTTTTCAACTGCATTTTTAGCTTGTCTGATTATTTTGCGTCAAGTTTCACTATATGTGACCCTTTACTCATTTCTATATTGTCATCATGCATATCTCCTTTTTTTTTTTTTTTGAAGAATTATAATGTACATATGTTGTATTTGTTTAAATAAATATAAATAAACAAATAACTAAAAAATTTCACAGAAATAAAAATAATAATAATAAAATATAACTTTTTCCACACGCCACATGCAGAAACTGTGTATCCCTATTGATTGAGTGGGGACTCACAAAAAATTCGAGCGTGCTCGACACGCTTCCTATCATGAAATATATAATAGTAGTTTCTAAAAAAATAACAAATAAATAGAAGGAAAAATTACACTAATAGTCTCAAACTTATTGTCCTCATGGCAAACCAGTCCTAATCTCTTAAAGATAAATATATTTTATAGGAACACAACACGCACACACATGGCACAGAGACAGCACAAATCATCTAACAGAATTATGGTAATCTTGTTATAGATGGAATGACATACATACCACACACATGTTATACTATCGATGTGAAATCCAAGACAAGTATTAATTGGTCTATATTTTGTACACGAGCAATACCATATGTACAACTAAGATGTACAAAAAATTGTACAAATCAACATGTGGCAAAATCTTATTAACTCACACATCACACCAATCATTTCATCAATGGTTATTGCATTGGCCACATGAATATTTGTACAATTCGTTGTAAGTTGTTATTATACTAATTGCAGTTTCATTTGTGCATTTCACCTCCACAAAATCTATTTCAGTATTTGTTGAAATGCGTCTCATTTTGAAATTTAGCAAACAAACAAAGTTAATTATAAAGAGCTTGTTATCGTGAGCTTTATGTAAAGTGAAGTTATTTATAGGAAAATGTGTTGTGTGAATGTAAAAAAAGATTATCGGGAAGTGTGAATTTTTTTTTTAGTAAAGAATATGCAGTTGATATTTATTTGATAATTTTTTTAATTTTCATAAAGCTCAACAGAACAAGCTCAAAGTAAAAAACAAACCTCATCAAGGTGAAAAACCGAGGGGCAGACATGCATGTTTAGACATACATAATCAGTGATAAAAAATTTTATAGTAAGAAAAAAGTTCAAAAGCTGGGCTGGACAGCAATTGTAGACTGTTACGAGTTTTAAAAGCATACAGCTGTAATTGATTCAACTATATTATTATACATAACGCTGTAATATTAAATGATATGACCTTTAAAGTGATTTTCATATACACACAATCATTAATTGGTCTAGTCATTTAGGGCGCGTTTAATTGCATATTATTTTTTTAATGAAACTAGAGGTGGCACGTGCTATGCACGTGTTTTTGCTATCCTTTTGTATATATTAGTACCTAGAGTATCTCCTATGTGCACCATAAAGTTAATAATATATTATTTTAAGAACATAATCGATTTCAGTAGCTAATTGTGTAAAATGATGAAAAAAATAAAAATCAACTAAATAATTGTATATAATTTCACTTGATATTTGGTAATAAATGTTTTAAAATAGCAAACAAAATATAGAATACAAACTTTAAAAAGGGATTAGAAAATCCATATATTTATATTTAATTTTAATTTGATAAAAATGAACTTGAACTGCATTAAAAGTCCATAGATACTATTATAATACTAAAATAAACTAATTTTAAAAGATTGAGATATATATTTGAATAAAGTAAAAAATATATGTAGTAAAATATTTATATTAAGATTGTGAAGCAATTTTATAGACGATGTATTTATATTCTACGCTCACTTGTCAACTCTTATTAAAGCACATGTTGAAATCTTTCATTCAATACCAATATATTGCATATCTTTCAATTTTAAAATAATTGTAAAATTGTCAAAAGAATGAAAAAAGCAAAAACATTTTTAAAATTTTGAAGTAGTCTTTCAGTTGACATATTTATATTTTACCATCACTTGTTAACTCGAAATAAAGCGTACCTTAAGATCTTTCATTCAACAACAATATTGTACCTTTCAACCTTAAAACAATTACAAAATATCAAAAAAATAAAGAATAAAAAAAACTTTTAAGTGAAAAACAAAAAACAAAATAAAATAAATAAAGGGAAAAAGGGAGTTGGACGACCAAAGTATGAATAGTGGCGTCCAACTCCCTCTTTTAATATAGGTTAGAAATGTCATTTTCAACCAAAATTTTCTTGATCCAACCAAATATAATTTTATTTTTCATGGAAAATATTTTCCATCCTAGACAAAATAGAGACATTCTTTCAAGGGAGAGATAAGAAAACATTTTTCATATAAAATAAATTTCAATTCATTTTCCACCCTCAAATAAAACCCACCTTGTCGCATCATATATAGACATTTATCTCTCATTTATCAAATCATATAGACATTTATCTTGAGTAGAAATGAATAAATAAAATAATTTTATAATGGTATAAACTGCACCAAATTATACTTTGGACAGTATATTCGAGCACCAGAGAAGTCTGGTGCCTATAATATTATGGTATAATGTCAACACATTATCACACATTTCTTAAAGTAAGTAACTACTCATCATTTATTTAGTACAGTAACAGCTAAAAATGATCTTCCACCAAACATCTGGCGAGATTTATGTCAGTAAGCCCCTATATGGTGGGAGATCATTAGGAATTCAATATGGGTAGAACCAACACGTGATGAAACTCACATGTGGGCTTTAATAATCTATCGCTATATAGGCGTCTGATGGCATAATCCTACCAGACCATCTAGCAGGAGACCGAGACAATCGTAATAGCATTAAACATATGTTGCTTGAATATTTTCAATATATATTAACCAAAGCTACTTTGTGGTACAAGTTGATGACTAATTTGCTACTTGAAGAATGGTTGAGACCAATAACGCAATTCTAATATAATTCTTTTTTTGGGGGTTTTTTTTACTCCTAGTGTCCTCACATTTAACTTTTTTATGGATTACGTCTCCAGCCTTTAAAAAAATCCCCTATTTCATCATTGGTAACGGAAAACGTTAAATTTCACCATTAAAGTCATGGGCATTTTCGATAACATACAAAAAATTGATATTTTAATATAAAAAATAAAAAAGCAAAATAAAAAAAGGCCGGGGGTGGGCTCCTCCCTTTCTGCCATTTCCAGCAGCCATTGTACTTGCTGCCGGAATGGTAGCAAGCATAGGTGGGGGAAGACTCCCCCAGTTTCTTGCTGTCGAAATGGCAGAAAAGAGGGAAAAGTCTCCCCCACTTTTTTTCGGCCAGAATGGTAGAAAAAAAGTGGGGGAGACTCCCCCCATTGCTGTCATTTCCGGCAGCCTAAAAATGACAGCAAATGGGGGAGTCTCCCCCCAACCTGTGCTTCTAGCAGCAAGCACATCTGCTATTTCCGGTAACTCTTTGGCTGCCGGAAATGGCAAGGGAGAGCCCCCCTTTTTCTTTCTTTTCTTTTAAATTTTTTTATATTAAAATATCAATTTTTGTATGTTACTGAAAATGCGTCTGATCTTAACGGTGGAATTTGACGGCTTCTGTTACAAGGGACGAAATAAGGGATTTCTTTAAAAGTTAGGGATGTACAAAAGGAAAAATAAAGGTTGGGATATAATCCGTAAAAAGGTGAAATGTTGGGGACGATAGGTGTAAAAAACCTTTTTTTTTTTTTTTTAATTTGTAACTCTAATATAATTCAATAAAAAGGAAATAAAAAATAAAGGCCGGAGGAAACCCCACCAATTCCAGCTCAGTATTTCTTTATATTATTTTCTCACTCTAAAACACTCTAAACTCTCACCCAACTCTATATATACGTGTAAGTAGAGAGAGAAAAAGGGTGTGAGAGAGAGAGGAGAGAGGAGAGAGAGAGTCTGTTCCTTTCCTCCTTTAATGGCGTGAGACCGTACCAGACCTGAGAGTGCTATGTTTATGTACAATGTACAGTATATGGTTGGATGAATGAGTAGACGTATGTATGTATGTATATATTCTCTGCATTTATCTGGGCATGCTTCACCAACTATTATTCTGTAGAAAGCCCAAAATCCCAAAATGAACTTAAAAGGAAAAGGAAAAAATATCTTTTAAAGAAAATGAAATGCTTTTGAAATTTCCCCATCTCAATCCCACAGCGTCTTTCCATTTTATTAACTACACGTTTGGGTTCCTTAGACCCAGATGATGAGAAAGGGTAATCTCTGGTTGATTTTTATTGTTTTCTTTACTCTTGATCGTTTCCTGGAGTGGGTCTTTTGATTATTTGTATTTTGAAATTTCCTGTTGTATATTTTGTTGTTATTCGTGTTTTATTTTCTGGTTTTTTTTATGTACGAAGGCGTGAAGATCGAGAAGAAAAGTGTAGAAAACATGAATGATGATGAACTTGAGATGTTACTGGGTGAGATCCCTCATGCAACATCATCATTGAATCTTCATCATACACATAGCAATGTCCATCATCGCAGTCTTGTTGATCACACATCACACATGACCCAGAAATTGAATGTTCACGGTATGTATGATGAGGGACTGTTGAGGCATAAATATGCATGTGCGTCTTCCCCGGCCAGTGGGCTTTCGATACATTCTGATGGTTCGTCCTCAAGCTTGTTCTCTGGTGGTCATTCATTTTCTGACAATGGATCGCCAACTCCAACCCAATTTGGAGAGCTGAAACCCCAACTGGTTTCTGGCAATAGAGTTTGGTGGGATCTCAACAAGGCGAATGAAGTGAATACAGTTGATGAACGGAGTTTGTCTAACAATTTTAGTAGAATGTACATTAGTGGTGAGCAAGAGGATGTTTTAGTATCCCCAAATGGTTTTCAATTTCGTGATCAATCAGTCGATGGGCCTGTTCCATTGAATTTCGAGAATCCTTGGGCATCTGATAACTATAGAAAGGGTTTTCCAGAATGTAGAGGATTTAATTCCTCTGTTCCAAGAAGTGCTCTGAATTTCGATGGTGAAATGGACTCTGCGTTGTTGGCAATGCTGCGGGACTCAAAAATAGATTACTTATATGGATCCCGGTGCTCCCCTTGTGCACCTGAAAGATTGTTTGCCAGAACAGACTGTGGGAACTCGGCTTTCAGTCCTCGATTATATAAAAACAATGTGGTTGCTGGAAACTATTTTCCAATGGGGATTTCAGCATCAAAGCCATCTTCCACCTTAAAAAGGCCTTCGTTTGTTGATTCTCCATATTATGCTTCCGAAAATGGGATGCCTTTGGTCAAAGAGGGAGATCCCTTTAATCCCTCATATACACATCATTTGACTCAGCAAACACCTCATTTTAATGTGGAAAACTTACTCCATTATCAGCAACCTGTGCCTAACGGAAGAAGTAGATTACCTTTATGTGTCAGAGTGCCTCAAGGGGGGATTGAAGCTTTTAACGAAGAGGACAGTTTGATCCTTCAAGGAGAAGGTTTAATGTATGCAATGAACAGGGGATATGGACGTCCAAGGCTACAAAATAGTAACGGTTTCATGCACGAGAGTCGTGGTGAAAAAGTTCAAGAAGTTTCTGATTTCCAAGAAAGTGGCCGGACTGCAAGGACAAATTGTCCTTTCTCGTTGCCATCAAGGTGTAGCTCCCTAACAGAAGTTCGAGGATGTATATATCAGATGGCAAAGGATCAGCATGGCTGCCGATTTTTGCAACGAATATTTGACGAAGGGACTCCTCGAGATGTGCAGATAATATTTAGTGAGATAATTGATCATGCAGTTGAACTTATGACCAATCCGTTCGGGAATTACCTTATGCAAAAACTGTTGGAGGTGTGCAATGAAGAACAGAGAATTGAGATTCTGCTTAGGGTGACCGAGATGCCAGGGGAGCTTGTTAGGATCTCTCTGAATACACATGGGTAAGTTTTCAGATTTTGCTCTTCCCTCATGATTCATCATGTTGATTAACCATGTTATTCATTTTGTATCAGCACTAGAGTGATCCAGAAGTTGATTGAGACCCTCAAAACAAGGAAGCAAATTTCGCTACTTATTTCAGCCCTTGAACCAGGCTTTCTTGCCCTCATTAAAGACCTAAATGGCAATCATGTTGTGCAGCGATGCCTGCAATGTTTTACCAATGAAGACAGTAAGGTATATGCTTTTCTTTTTAAATTTTTTGAGATAGAAAAAATGTTTACAGTTTTCCAGTGATAATATCACTACATCTATCTACCATTTTGATGTCATATAGCTATGGTGCTCTATTTTCTTCTACATGTATATTGATCATAAGTAACAAATGATCAGTGTCTAGATTGAGTGTATTGCCGATGGGGTTTACAGGGCTCCTGTAGTTCATTTCTGTTATTTGTATGTTTACAAGTTGAATTTATGTTAAAGTAGAAATTCATTTGAAGAAATTTCATCTTGCATTCTGATTGAGTACCTATTTTTTTAGACGAAAGGCATACATGTTTGATGTAAATAGTCTTGTAGGTATATGGTTATCTACCTGCATACCCTGCCCATCATCTTCACTCCCAACAATACAGATACAGATTTGACAACTCCCTGGAATATGAATATCGGAGTTGGAATAATTCAGAAATAAGGCTTATTTTGTTTTGAATGAAATACGGCCATGTGATTAACAATCATCCTCTGTACTCAAGCCAATATATAGCTATTACTTGTTTTATGCTGCCATTATATATTGAAATCATCACCAAATGTGGTGTGCAAACCCTGAAGACTGTAAGCTGCTATTACATGTACCTATTGCCAAATGAAATACAAGTTACCATAATTATGTACCTAAATCGGTTCCGGAGATCATGTGGAGAAGTTTTTAGGCTGTCATTGCTGATAACATTATAATTGTCTAGGTGTGTCTCGTAACACACAATCTTTTTTTTTTCCCACAGATCCACAATGGACATTATTTGGCAATAACTGTTTTTCCTCTGTTCCACAGCGAATACTATAAAAACTTGATGGTTTTTGTTTAGTTATCTTATCTGATGCACTTTTATTTGCTAATTAACAGTGTGAAGTTGTGAGGACACACATATCTAAAAGTAATGGGATGCTTTCACAAACTAATAGCATCTCCAATGGAGTGTTTATTGGAGAAATTTTTTGGCCACATCATCTAAAAAAGGTTGATATGCCATAGGAAAAAGTAGAGAATGTCTAGCAGACTCTTCAAATGTAGGGGGTGTTGTAGCCACCGTCGACTCACCCTTTTTCATGCCAACTACCAAATCATCCACTTATTTCTTGACACGCTTCCTGCTACTTCTTGCAATGTTTGCCCGTCAAAGGTCCCTAATCTATTATGCAATACGAGAATGTATCTAGTGGATGCCCTGTGGTAAGGAATCCTTCCCAGGCGGAGCAAGTTAGGGTTATTTACTGGTATTATATCTATTCAATTATTACATGAATAACCATTTAGACAGCATTTAGTAGTGGCATTTGAACTAGAGAAAATTTATAGATACTTGTAATATTTGGATATGCTACAGTTCGCATGTTGGTATATATGGGTTTGCACACACTCTCTCTCTCTCTTCAAGTGCATTGTCATTTTCAAAAGCCTCTTAATACTAGGCTGGCTACTCAGATATATATTCTGCCATTTTCTGGTTCATGCAAACATTAGGCAGGACACCAATTTTAAGGTTGAATGTGGTAGAATCAGATATTTCCAGATAACTGAATGTAAAAGCTCTCTAAATCTGCTAGTTTCTATCAGAAAAGGTCAAAAAGATGGTTTTGCGGGAACCATTGACAATATTGAGAGTTTAGAAGCTCATTTCAGTTTAATATGATGCTTCGACGATGCTTGCAGTATATAGGGGTTTTGATATTGATTTGCAACATGCAGGCTTTATCTGTTTATGAGTTCAAATTATTTTCTAATCATTCATAGCATGATCGACAAGAAACTGGTGTTTGATATTCTGGGAATTCTTTCTTATGTTACGCATCCTCATGCAAAATAGAACCCAAAAAAAAAAAAATCAAGGGACGATGTGATGTGAAATTTAATTTCTACACTGACTAGTGACTGCAGGTCCTGTCTTCTTATGAAAGCGAAGACTTCGTCTCCTAAGGGATCATATCCATGCTTAAATTCATTATAGAAAGGGAAAGTAGCTTGATAATGGCACTTCTGGATGGGAGAGAGAGTAAGGGACTGCAACGTGATCCTAAATTCTGCTATAGCGTTTAGTTAGAAAACTTTGTTATTGCTAAAAGGCCTCTTGGAATACCAAGTATGAACACATAGCAAAAAGTCTGCCTTATGTTGTCTTAAAACCAAGTTCAGGGAATAGATATCATTATGTGTGGATAGAGATTTGATTACTGAAACATGCATTTCTGTATATAAGTTATTTACTGCATATACTTTATGAAGTTCTTTATATGATTTTTACCATTTTACTTTAAGCAATACAAGTCAAATCTTATAGTTGTCACTATTGCATTTGCAGTTCATTTTTATTGCTGCCGCAAAGTACTGCGTTGATATTGCAACTCATCAACATGGATGCTGTGTTCTGCAACGCTGCATCAGTCATTCAACTGGAGAATACTGGGAGAACTTGGTCACAGAGATTTCTGCAAACGGGCTTCTACTTGCTCAAGATGCGTATGGGTAATTATGCTAGAAACATATACATTTAACTGATTTTAGGTTACCTCCATTTAAGCCACCGTTATAGTTTTTACTATTGTTGTTTTTGCCTCAACTTTTCTTCATCACCTAGTAAATTGTCATATTTGGATTATTAGAAAAAGAGGACACGCTTAGGTGATGTATTGATAATGCTTTTCCTTTACAAGTCCTGGAATTCTTATTGAAGATCGATGCGTGATTCCGAAGTTTCACGTAATACATTCTTGTCAATTTGAGGCAAGGTGGTTTCTATGTTATCTCCTTTCCTGATCATTGTTTTTGGTGAAATAGTCAATCTTCATTGAGAAAATCTTCCAATCATATGCCTGTAAGTTTCAGGTGTGCTTTTACATTAGCTACACATATTGTATTCTGTGAATCAAGCTTGAGGTGACTATCAGACTGACTTCTCTCTTCAGAGTCCGTTTTATTTTTTAGTAGTAATAACAAGTCTGTTTATTTTCTTTTCAAAATTTTCTCTGAGGTATATGAATTTCTTTCTCCGCTTATGGAGAAGTTGATTTTGTTTGCTTTTAATAATTTTATCTGAAGGGTGGATTTTAATGTTCCCTGCAGAAATTATGTTGTTCAGTTTATTTTGGAGCTCAAGATCCCATCCGTCATATCCAAGTTGACATCTCAGTTTGAGGGTAACTATGTCCATCTTTCAACCCAAAAGTTCAGTAGTCACGTAGTTGAGAAATGTCTTGTGGTATGTAACGATGAAGGGAGGTCAAAAATCATCCATGAATTGCTCTCTGCAACTTATTTTGAGCAGTTGCTCCAGGATCCACATGCAAATTATGTTGTTCAAACAGCTCTCCGGGTTTCTGAGGTACTCTATTTCAATGGTCTTCTGCTAATGCTTGTACTTTTATTTTGAGTAAATTTTCTTATTTAGAATTATCACATTGCGATTTTCTTCAACATTATCTGGAATCTTTGATTGATATTTTCGCCAGAGACATCAGAGTACCTACATTTTAGTTTTTAAGAACTAGTTACATTTATCGACTTCATGTTTAAAAGTTGAGCAGACCATCCTTTACCCACAAGTCCATTGCTGTCAGTTTGATCTCATGATGGGATTCTTTATTTGTTTCTTTTTCTGACAGGGTCGTCTTCATAGTTCTTTGGTTGATGCTATTGAGTCTCACAAGGCAATTTCAGGCCATAGTCCCTATTCCAAGAGGATTTTTTCTCACAAGCTTTTGAAGAAATGATGTATAGTACTCTTCCTTCCGGCTAGAAATTATGTTGTTGTTCTCAGCTGATGCTGCTCTTTCAGCCTAGGACCCTATGTCGAAACTGGTTCTTTGTCTGTTCACAAATCACAAGTGCTGGTGACTGGATCTTTTGTCAATTTTGCTGAAAATTATTTGCTTACTCAGGCGTTTTGCTTCCCTCCAGAGTGTAAAAGATGGGCAAACTGTGCTTCTAGTTCTAGTTATTGAAATAGACTTCCAATTTAGCAATTTTTGCCGTCAATGTACCTTAAAGATAAAATTTTTATCTCCTCTCTTGTGGGATTTTGAGTGGTATGGATGTACAGGATGTTCTTTTGCAGTACCATGCCAATGCAATTTGGATGTTGTCAATTACCTTATTTGACATATGGATTTGATAGAAATGCATTTTTTTCTCCATTTTTTGGCCTTTTTTCATTAGATATGTGGCTTAAAGCTTCTAGTGCAGGTTGTTTCAATATACATTAACGATTGCGTGTTTGGTACATAGTAATGCATAGTGACTCAGCAATATATTGAAAAATAAATTTGTTTTCTTCCGCGTTAAAATTGTGTGTTGTTCCAGTTACTCCAACGTGATTCAATGATTGCATATGCATGCTTTGTCTAGGTAATCGGGGAGAAAACTACGCGTTGCATTCAAGCAGTTGGTATACTTAGTTGTCGAATCAATTCATTAACTGACCAGAGTTACAAATTTTTTATGTGATTCAATTTGTAAATGTTTCAAATGTCACGGTCCGACAATAATTGCAACTCATTAGGAACGTTTGATGAACTAATAATATATGTCCCGATGCCTGTGTTTGGCAGTTTACTAACTGCCAAAATGAACTTGCTTAACACATGCCAATGCAAAAACCTGTAACCTGTTCAACTCAAAGATGAAGAAGCTACTGACTAACTTTTACTGCTGTTTGCATAGTAAAATCTTGTTTTTACTAGCATATGTTGGAAATTGGCACGTGGTTTTTTTTGCTGTGGGAAACCACTGAGGAATCTGTATTCCAATAAGCAGCCAAAAGTTCCCTGTTTAAGGATAAAGAAAGATCAGCACATATTTCCTATTTACATTCATGTCCAATGAAATGTCATTTCTGGGTTCAGTTCAGTCATTCAAGTTTGGTACCCATCTTATAGTTTCTGCAGAAAACAGTGTAATCAGTACATTAACCACTTGTATATTAAATCAGGATTCAGGATGCAAAGAGAGAAAGAGTGTCCAAGTAAAAATGAATTTTGACTAAATATCATGTATCTGAACTTTTCTTTCTCAATGCTCATATCATGTGTGAGTGTGTGATTGGAAAGAAAGACTATTACCATCCAAATTCCTTGTTCCCCCACCCGAAACCAGAACACGTCGCCCAAGGCCGACCCCCACCAAACACGCACAATATCCTTGTCAGTTTCTTTCTAGGCATTTTGATGATAAATATCACGTTGTCAACATTTTCAGCTGACTATAGTAATACACTGTTCGAGCATGTGTTCATTAGTGTGTGTGTATATATATCTGTACCCTTTCATTGGCTTCTGCAACTGCAAATCATATCATTTCCTTTGAAGTTGCATTCTAATCAGTTATGGGCAATTGCACAGTACTGCCAAGGGAAGATCATGGAAAGAAAAGAACCCCAAAAGGGTACTTTGTGGTATACGTAGGCAAAGAATCACAGAGGTTTGTGATTCCCACATCATACTTGAAGAATCCCAAGTTTCAAAAACTGCTTGAAGAGGCTGCTGAAGTTTATGGATACCAGAGCCAGAAAGGTATCTCATTACCGTGCGACTTATCAACCTTCAGTCTAGTAGTGAACTTACAATGAAAATTAAAGTATCCCAGAGTAGACTCATGAGTTCTTACTTTCATTTGTAAGTTTTTTTCTTGGTACATGATTAATTTCCTCCACCATATATAGCTACTTAGACTTATATATCCGATCTTATATTAGTTTTGAGACTTGAAAGAATCTTGTCTGCAGATTGAGTATATTCGAAAACATCCATTATTCTGGCTAAACTTGTCAGTAAATTTTAAAGCACAGCGAAACATGAGAATTTTTACCCCATGCCCATGTGTTAAAATAAACAACCTTTCAGATCGGGTGGCCCCATTGCATTGAACTCATTCCTACAAACAAGGAGATCGATGGAAAACTTAAGTGCACAGCCGAAACTGCAAGATGTGGACTGGTAATTGATTTGTGTATGTACATATGTATGTGAATTACTCTTTTTATGGGAGATGAGATATGGTTCATGTTGCTTTCACAGGTTGGTTCTTTGTTCTAACTTTTGGTGGATGAATAAACGGTATATCCTCTGTGGTTGTGTATACTAAAGAGATTGATCTGGAATCCATTATTTGATTCATTTGTGATGTGTATCCTACCGTCAAGTGGACCAGTAATATATATCCCAGTAGACCAATTATATGTCCCTTAGCTCTCCCCCAAGTAGTCTCGCCTCATTTCTATTGAAACCCGAGCTTTGATTTAGAAACATTGGGTGTTTCTATTATAGAGATGTCTGGTGTATGTAGAGCATTTTCCTCAACTAATTATTTATGCTACATACACGGGTGTCTCCACCTAGTGCCTTCGGATCATAATTGACTAAACCCCCTCTGTACTTTTTCATATTTGCAATAATATGTTCCGATAAATTTTTACATTCTCCAAAAAATAACTAATAATCTTTCTTTATATTCTCATCACACATTCTCATATAAACCTAACTCCTTTTACATAAAGCTCCCAGTGACAAATGATCTGAGTGAATGCTTTTGTCAATTGGGTTTTCAAATTCTATCTTACCAACTTTCATCAATATTTGAAAATGCTGGGGATATAAATAATCACGTAGAGTTTGTAGGGTGTTTGGCAACTTTTAGATTATAAATTGGATTATAATTTGCTATGTGACATTATTTTATTGATTATTTTTTGTAAAAAGTAAAACCAATGACATGATGTCGTGCGACATATTATAATCAAAATTGATTATAATGTTGCCAACAAAACTTATTGCTGTGTCCAATCACATTAATATTTGAATTTAAACCACCGAAACCAAAAAAAAAAAAAATCAATCAATTTTTCCACCAAATATTTATATGAGCATCCTTACGTATCATATGACTACATATATACACAACAAAATTCAAATGTCGTATAATTTCTCGTGTGACAACATGTATGTACAGCGAAATTCAAATATTAACCCGACATAAGTTATGTCGCCTAACAAAATTCAGATGTTGAACCATAACATCTATTTTCTTTTGTGACTCTCCTAATCTTTTCAGGTGAGATTTGTATACAAGGTAGACAAATTCGTACACACACAGATATTTTGATCTTCTACCGTCAAAAGTAAAAGAAATCACCACTATATGTATGACATCACATGGACATGTGATTGCAGTTTCTTATATAGTGTGTGATTATATGACACTATTTATTGTCATATCATAGGATGCTAGATGAGAACTATATGGCTGGAAGGAGAATGAAACTAGACCGAAAGGTATGGCTTTGTTTTTGGAATTGAAATTTGTTAGAGATCACGGGATGACTATTAATTTTGTAGAATCTGATTGTTTGAGATTGATGAAGTATTTGAAAAGGAACTTTGAGATTATACTCAACGCTCCTCTTCTTAATGAAATTAAATCGCTCTTCGTGGATATTAAATGTGGCTCTTACACTCATATCCCTCATGAAAGGCATATGACTGCTCATATTATTGCGTTATAATGTTTTTTCTTTCTCCTTTTGTGGTTCTTGGTCCGCTTGTATCTCTTTGTATATGGCTCGGCGATATATTGAGATTTGAAGTAATGATATTGTTTGGGATTGCTTAAAAAAAAGAGTTTATTTTTTGATGAAAACAAATTTAACCAATTTATCATAGTTGATCAACCAGTTTTTTCTATGGAGACACTATTTATGGAGTTTAAATTGTGATGTGGTAAATATCTATTGAATACATTGAGAGAAATAGGGTTATTATCTTTTAATGTGTTTAATTAACACTTACTACGTCACAATTTAGACTCTATAAATAGTGTGTACTGGTGGCATTGGAAAATATGCTCATCAACAGTTAGCGTTAACAATACGCAAAGCAAATCAGGATATTGTTAATTAATTGATAATAATAAAATAATATATTGCTTCATGTCTGAGTAACGCAACAACAAAAAAGCCCAAAAGAAAATTAATAAAGCCCAATTCATGAGCGGCCCGTGTTCCACCCACGTGTTCGTCTCTCTAGGCCCAAGGCAAACGTGGACGAATAAGAAAGCGTAAAGAGATCGTATCTCGACCGGACCTCTCGTCCACGAATTTTGATACCCACCGGGCTGTTGGCCGCCTCTGTATTGATTTACTGGACACGTGGCGGCATGTATGTGACTCTCCTTTTTTTTTAAAACAAACATAAAATCAATTAAATATTTACAAAAATTTAAAAAAAAAAAAAAAACAAAATTTTAAAGGTCTCTCTCTCTCTCTAGCGAAGCTCTCTCTAAAAACTCCCAGATTTGTCTCCCCGAAGCATCTCTGATTTAGGGCTTGTTTCGGTTCTGGTGTGTTGTTGCGGCTTTCCGGTGAGTTTTCCAGCGAGGTTTTGCTGTAGAGTGCTGGCTGAGCTTTTTTAGTTGCAAATGATTTGTTCTTTCTGCTTCTTGTTTGGATTGATTGGTAGATTCATTTCCTCGATCAAGGTTTTTTTTTTTTTTTATAAATTGACTAGAAACTGTGATAGTTGAAGAGATTGACTCCCGGGGATGTGCTTGTTAATTGTTTGATAGTTGAAACTTGAAAGTTATTTTTTATCCCCTTTAAATAATTTTTTATGCTTTTGGTCAATTGAACGGAACCTTTTCTATGATTATCTTTGTTTTCGAAAAAATTAATTTTTTCGTGTATTTCGTCAAAATTAGGTTGCAAACACTGTTCTTCATCTGATTTTAGTAATAGCTAGAGCTTAAAATTTTGGAAAGCCGAGCTCTATCTAGTCTTTTGGCTTATTTGGGGTTTCCTTTATGTGTTTTTTCTCCTCTCTTTATGTGCGTGGGCTCTCTTAGAGATCCTGTTTTTTCACTTTTCAGCAGTACTGGTCCATTATGCTCAAAGTTTTAACTAGCAAGGTTTTCATGTAGAATAATGAACCCTTGAACTTAAAAAAATATTTTCATGATGGGTTCTAAACTTCTAATGAGTTTTGTGCGATTGTTGTCTCTGTTTACTTGTCAAGTGAAGGTAAACGAAAAACTTGGATCCAAAGCATGAAGAAAAGCGCACACAGTTTGAGTGCAGGCGGAAGACTTGAAGGAATGTCAGGCTTGTGCATATACGAGGTAAAGGTTTCCTTGTGGATTGCCTGTCCAAGCATTACTTTGTCTTTCTCTCTTCCCAGAATCAGTTTGGTTTAAAAGAGGGGGGGAAATGATTATGTTGTGTTGTGCATATCTTTGTTTCTATAACAATATATTTAGATGGAAACTTAGATGCGGCAAGCATATAAGAAGTATCAGCAATACAACAGTGTGGTTCTATCTATTGCATTCTTTGAGGGAGCTTATCCATTCGATTTTCCAGCAAAGATTGGAATGTGACTGTAAATAATACCCTTGACATATTTTTTTAGCTTGAAAGGGGAGTTGGAGTTGTCGGTGTCTCCATTTGTAATGCAACTGTGATAGTCATAGAGAATGTGCTAAAAGACAACGGTTTGTGTAGAATTTATGGCACATGGGACATACATGATTCACCTGGCTTGCAGGATGTTATTCTAGATACAAATATGTATGACACATGATTCACTATTACATGAGAATTGAGGTGAGCAAGGACACTGGGTGCAAAAAATCAAGACTTGTTACTTTAACCAAAAAGGGAGTCTATGTTGATACTGATTGGCTTGACTGGCCACTAGTATAGGGCAGATATAGTTAAGAAATGGTACCTGTTTTCAATATTTGACTTGTGATCAAATTTAAGAAGTAATTTTGCCCATTTATTATGTACAGTATTTTGAAACTATAATGCCCCAGTAGACAATCTGCACTGTTGGATAAGGGAGGATGGTGAAGGTGTTGAGTGTAGTTTGATTGTTATATGACTACAGAATAAAGGCTTCAGATAATTCTCATGATTGAACCTTATATCATTACTCTTATTCATAAATTATTATATGAAAACCCATCTATTCCTTTTTTTTTAAATGGATGACTTTTGGTGGATAGCTAGAGAAGTTTGAAGTTTCGCCACTTTTTAATATCTTAAGTTTAATAAAAACTCTGAAAAAAACATGATACATAGTCTTACTTTTTAACGCACCTGCCTCTCTTTGGTGAAATTAGAAATCAAGGAATCAAATCATTACAGCATATTGATGGTTGTACAAGTAATATGCATTTCGGCACGTGTTCTGCAATTTAGTCATGGTTCTTTACATTTATTATATCGTGTATAGTAAGTGTGTGCATAAGATTAATTTTATTTATTGAATGTGTCTTTTCATGCGGATATATGTCCCTAGATTTTTGCACAATAATAAATAGGACTTGGGACTTGGGTTGGGCTTATTTGAGATTTTTCCTTGTGGATTACCCCTATCATTAAATTTTCAAGAACCTCTTGATCACATGTAATGTGTTGAATCAATTCTATTTGCTACTTTGTTTGTCTCCTATGTAACATTTGCGCAATCTATCCCTATCATTAAATTTCCAATAACCTCTATGTTGTTTGATTACAATGTGTTGAATCAATTCTATTTGTTACATCGTTCGTCTCCTTTGTAACATTTGAATTCAAATAAGAAACCTGGGCTAAGGTTTTCTTCCATAAAAATGTTTGCATTTTTGCTCTAAGTTTTTATTTTTATTAGATTGGTTAATGTTTTCCTACCAAAAAAAGGGAACAATTATGGTTAGCAGCTAAATCAATTTTTTTTTTTTTTATAAATTAATATAACATTTTTTTTTTGTCTTTCGGCTGACAATTGATAGTTGATACTCATGTGAGTGCTCATTCCCATTTAAAATAAATAAATAAATAAATAGACAAGAAGTTACCTGAATTTACCAAGTAGAAGTGAGTAAAACCCAAATATTATTATTGATAGTTTATTTTCTCAAGTAGAGTATTCATCTTTACTGACGTTGAATTAACAAATAAAAGCTATGTAAGTGATTGTTTTCTATTCTACTATCTTGAGGATTAAGTTTCCGATCATGTTGATTAGTTTGTAGATTTACTTAGTGAAGAAATGTAATCATAGAACCTTCTTGATGGTTGATGTCAAGCTTCCAGTTAGCTCTTGATGTCTTCATTTACTATTTTTTCGTTATTCGGGATATAATTAAATAATTATATATTCTTTACTTATTTTCTTGAAGTATAGCTTCCAATGCACTCTTGATACCTTGATTTACTGTTTTTCATTGTTTGTCATGTTATAATCAAATATTATTTACTTATTTTCTTGAAGTATTCTCTGCAGTTAGCAGCTAAAATTCTTTAACTGCTGTAACAGTTTGAAGATATAGTCTGGGATGAATATTATCAAAGCGATGACCATATAGTACCCCATCCTGGTGACAAGCAGGCTAAAAAAATTTCATTTCAAGGTGATAGTTGCAAGAGACCTCGCTGTGAAGTAACTAGTGTTTCAAGAAGTTATGGAGATAAATCGACTGCTAAGCATTTAGGTCTAGAGAAAGAACGAGAAATTTCTACTTCAGTTAATAGAAGGAACATTATGTTGGAAAAGGATTCCTGGTCTCGCACACCCAATGCTGCATTCCACTCTCCAACTGTCTCTGACGCAATCAAAGAAGCTTCAAGTTTAGCATCTGACAATTCGAAAATATCAAGACATGGCTTTAACAGCAATAATATGGAGTCCAATGGTGGTGAAGTTTGTCCTATTGAGCCCACTCTCAATGACAAATGTGCTGCAGTTGACAGCAATTCCTTTAGCTATGAGTTCGGTGACATTTCTCAAAACAATAATGATCTCAATTTCTTTGAAAAAAATCCTGAAGAAGAAGATTCTAGTGACTTCTTCCGTTATGATTGGCCCGAAATCGGAAATTTTGAGGATGTTGATAGGATGTTTAGGTAATTATTGATCTCCAGTTCAGTTTACATACTTAAACGTTCTTTGTATAACTTGTTTCTTACTATTACATCCTGTTCTCCAGGAGTTGTGACTCAACATTTGGACTTGGGGCGGGTAAGGAAGATGAATTGGGTTGGTTCTCATCAGATGATGCTATACGAGGATCTGGTGATATGCTGAAGACAGATTTTTTCTGTCCTGAGCCAAAGGGAATGGAAAACGTTTCAGGAAACCAAGAGCCCTCAATGGTAAATGCAAGCTATTCTACTAATGATAATAGCAGGATGACTGCACTCCTTGGATGCGAAGAAACTTCTTGGTCCTTTGGGAAAGGTGGAACTGCTTCTCATCTGACCTCCATGAATGGAAACTCTCAATCTGACAGAAAAGAAGTTATGCCTGCAGATCAGGTCAACGTTTGTTGCTAGAATTTAATTGCATTCTTCTTTTCATTTCCTCTGAAACCGTTATTTACTAATGCAAGGCTCCTTTCATTGTGCAGGATATAGGACAGAATGGTAAAATTCAACCCAGGATTTCAACTAATAACTGCCAGAAGACTGGCAGGAATGGAATGGTATGCTCGGTAGAAATTGGCTATACTGTTTCAAGCAAATTCTTTTTCCTCCCTTGTATTCGTTCATAATTTTCTACATAAACTAGGCATAAAGAAAACCTTATTGTTTTTCAGTATTTGGAAATGGAAATAGAATTTAGGTTATATCTGTGTCCACATATGCTCAATCTTAATTTGGTCTTTAAAGTTCTTGATGCAACAATGTTGAAAGACAGTAGTTTGACGAAATACATTTCACAGCTCAATGAGAACAAAAAACAGCCAAAGCAACAGAACCAGTCTCAGAGGAAAAGAAAAGAACAACAAACCGGAAATGGTAGTTTTAATTATGTTAGCAATCTGCCAAATGAAGTTAGGCCTCTTCCTTCTGGGGCCACATCTAATGAAGCCTTCCAGGCTATGGCTGTTCGACATCAACAGAAGGCTCTGGTTCCAGATTCTTGTGATTACCGACAGAATGCTCTTCCTTATTTGCAATCTGATAGCAGTCATTTATCAGAAAAGAGTTCAATACATGCGACTCCATCTGCTGTCAGATCTGAGAACGATAACTTGGCTTTCCTTTCACCTAGGGAGTCATCCTATGCTTGCAGTCAAGTGCAATTCATGGAGGAATCTGATGATCCTTTATGTCAGGTGGCTACTATAGCCGGCAGTGGAAAAAGAGAGAAGCTAGATAATCATCAAAGTAGTCAGTCATCCATACATGATCCAGTTTCAACAGAAAAGAAAGTTCAGGACGCTGGAGATAAATTCAAAAATAGCAGTGATATTGAAGGAGTCAGAATGGTCATTCCTGCCGAATTATGCTCGTCATCCATACAAGATAGTTCATCCATGAATTCAGCCTTGAATGACATTTCAATTGAAGCAGCTAGTTTCCAACAGCTTCAGCTTGTCATGGAACAGGTATGGTGCTCTTTCCAGAAATTTTTTATTATCTGCTTTGATATCTAATACCCTACAATGCAATTTTATGTTTACTCGGCTCCAGAATGTTCAAACTATAGATTTAAACTGCACAGTGTTCAATCATTGGCTGGATAAAGGTTTTATTAACTGTAAAGCGCATTGAAATGACCATGGTAGTAGTTTTTATTTGGTGGCGGGACCCTTTAACATAATTTCCTGCTTCATAACAAAAGTTTCTGAACCTTACAATGATATAACATAGAGTTCTGTGGTGCATCATGTGCCTTTTTATATGGACGCTTGGTACACATGTTCGTAGCGCTAAACTCTTGTAAACAATAACCTTACTTAACTTACCTGTGCATCAGTAAGTGCATGTTCAGCAGATTTAATCCAAGTTTGAGGGGTTGTCTTAGAGCATGCCCTCAAAAAGTGGTTGGAGGGCTTTCTGAAAATCCAGAAATAAGATATTCCTTGAATATATATGTGACTGCCACCAATGACGTGCCAATGTACTGTTACTGGTCTATGTCAACTTGAAGTAGTGGGCAAAATATTATTAAAGAATTTGTTTCGTTTGTGATTCTTTCTTGTCATCGATGCTCTGTTTTTTAATAATCTAATGTGGTTAATCTCGTGTTGATTTAGTTGGACCTGAGGACAAAATTGTGCATAAGGGACAGTTTATTCCGTTTGGCTAGGAATGCTGAACAAAGACATTACCTTGCAAACCCAAATGCTATATGCAAAGATGAGAGTGATGCCAGTGGGCTTATGGGAGCTGGATCAAACAAGTATGCTTTATCTTGATTTCTTAATCTCTTTGCTTGTCTTTTTTCCCACACTGCAGAGTTCTAGGCACCTCTAGCTAAAATAAGGTGCATAACTGGTTCTCAGGAATCAATCTGGTGTATTGACAGCTTCTGATTTCTTCTGATGACTTCTCATCAGGTGCGCTGGATTTATGGATATGGAAGCCGACACAAATCCTGTAGATCGCTCTATCGCTCACTTACTGTTTCACAGGCCATCAGATTTATCTTCAACGTCCCTCAATGATTCTCCTGCCTTTAAATCACCTAGTACGGTAAGCACTCTATGCATGACAATGACATCTTGTGGCATGTTTCATAAGGATTGAACATCACTAGGTAGTTCTAGGGAACGAAAGAAGGAAAAATTTTGTCCGTTCTATAGATAAATCTTGTCATGTAACATCTTTGGAACATGTGTTATTGACTTCTGAAAATGCATATTCTGTTGTGAACAGGTTCGTGCACCCATCCCTAGTCTGACCTCAATGGATGAGAAATCGATCAATAACGATGAAACTATTGCTGCTGAAGAGAAAAGAGCTTCCTGATTGCTGACATTAGAAGATTCGAGAAGTGCCAAGCTTTGGCGGAGTTCATATTGTGCACTATCATGTATACATGAACATACCAGTTGCCTCAAAGCTTAGATGCTAAATTCATTTCGAATTTATGATGCTGTACGACGCTCTTCCGATCTTCAGCGTACCTGTTCCTTTTTCCTGTGAGCAGGAAATCTTCTATTTTGTCCATGTTCTTAAATCTTTCATTGTGGTATCAACTTCCAGAGGCCCGACTAGGCAACGGGTGGTCAAAAAAGAATTTAATGGTCAACTTGGGTGCGGTGAGAATTATGATCCATGTTAAAGCTCTCATCAAACCGGCAGAAACAAATGGATCATTTGCGCTCCCAAACAACACTTTATGGAAGCCAAATGTACTTTAGTTTCTCCTTTGCAGGACAAAGAGGGTAAAAATAAGGAGGGCAGACTCAGCCATTTCCAGGAACGTTGGAAAAAGTCAAAGTAGCTATAAATAAAGAACTAAATTCCGGTTACTAACACTCAAATCGACAAACATCCCACTGACATTACCAGGGACGATGAGAAGCAAATACTTTCCTAAGGCTATTCTCACGTTTCTTGATCGCTTTGTTTTACATGATTTCACAAGCTAGGAGGAGACCAAGATAAACAAAAGTAAATTCCTCTTCTAATCAAACTGTTGCCGAAGTTGCATTTCTGTCTCACTTTTCCAGGTAGAATGTGAGGACTGACCCTTCATCCTTTTATTCTTTTCCTTGTCCTTAATAGTAGACCCTTTCTTCTTGACCACCTCTTCTGTGTCTGTGGGAGGACGATCTCCACATACAGGGCAGACAACTCCTCTGGAGTGAGAGTACGTTTTTGGTATACCACATCTCACGCACATCCTACAAGCATAGCAATATATATACTGTTACTACTACACTGCACATTTACAAACACCTTTGGGAAGTGTAAGGGAGGAAGATGGAAGTATAATGATGCAGAAATAAACACCTGAGCAGATCGGCGGCAGCTTCTATATCAGGGTTGCCAGCGGTTGCCACGCGCTTTCCTCCTTGCGCTTTCTCCACAGAACCATTGGAGATGTTGCTGTCAACGTCGCTTCTCACTCTCTCATGGATTCCAACTAACTGAGCTTTAGACTGCTCTACATCTCCTATAATGCCAAACAGCCAAATCAGAAGTATGAAGTTGAGAACTGTGGTACAACACGCAGTACAATGTAGCAGAAAGAACAATTAGAACACAAATGCTAAGGGTGGGGCTGAAGTATGAAACCCTATGTGCTTGCTTGCTTGCCGACCAGGATACCATCACCGACAAAATTCCAACAAAGACAACATCCTATTCATATCTCATTACATGTCAAGAAAAGGCATACTGCTCTCACATCAAAATTGAATTGACCATCTAAGATAATTAAAAAATAAAATTGCAGATTATCTACTGGCTTGAAGAGGAAAAAATGTTAAAAAGGTACTTGACATGTGAACTTATACAGTTCAGTGAAAAGGACATGTTCAAATCCAACCACCACAACCGACATCATTGCAAATAAGTTAGTGCGTGTTTGATTCAATTTATGATAGTTGATTTATAAAGAGGTGAAATGAGTGATGTAGATTTAATAGAAGTTTGAAATTTGTGGTTATAAATGAGTAATTGTTAAATCAGTAGTCAAATTAATGATAGGTGTGACTATAATGTATTTTGATAAAGAGGATCAAACAGGATCTTATATCAGAATGCTTCAAGAGGACAGAAAGGTGACTGTATTCGCGATCCCTCAAATGGAATACAGCTCCATAAAGAACTATTATCCAGCCACTGCAGTGAAGGCGCAGAATAACTTAACAAAAGCTAAATTGTTATAGCATCATCTTTCCCTACACACGCTCTTCCGATCTCTTCATCACAACATGGCAACCCAGCTATTCAACTTGTTGACACCAAGTTCAGTCTTGAACCTTCTCCAACGCAATCTATTTGTCATCACAATATTAGACCTAATCAATAAAATCATTACCAAATTTAACCTTTTTCTCCAGTCCTTACCATCCCTCCAAGAGTCGCCATGTCCAAGCAGTTCTAAACAGAAAGGCCATATAACTCTTCACTTTTTTGTTTCTGATTACTTATTAGGACTTTCATCAACTGATTAAATTTAAAAACTGTAGTATTCTATTAGAAGATGGACAATATGATTTACAAACACATTCGCAAACCAAGAAAATGGTAAAGTAAAAGTTTTCCCTGAAAGTTTCATTACTTTAAGCACTCATAAGGAACAAGAAGCGACAACAATTTTATACATAAAAAAAAAAAAACCCAAAGGAAATTACCAGCAGGAAAATCTTTTTTATCTCTACGGTTTCCACGGCCATGCCGCCAACGCTGGCCATCGTCCTCTTTCGCCGCTTCACCTTGCACATGATTGTTCAGGAACCGCGGCGGCCCTACAACCTCCAAAAAGTTTTCGCACAAAATTCTAATAATTAAGCAAAACCCCCAAATTGAGGGGGAAAAAACAAAAAAGAGTAATAGAAAATCAAAACTAAAGTAGCTCATAATTTTCTGGTATTTACTTCGGAGAATGCCTCAAAAGCGGATGGAAGGGAAGACGAGGAAGGTGGATTTGGATTGAAAAAGGGTTTATACGAACGATTCTTTGAGACGCCGTCTTTATGTTCATCGTCTGATGAGTTTTCATATTCTGGGTCTCCGAGTTCTCCGTTTCCACCTTCTTCTGTTTCTTCTTCTTCTTCATCAGCAGAGGAGTACCCTTGCAGCAGCGCCAGGCTCATCTTTTCCGATCAAAGATTGGACCTCACTTCAGATAATAATTCGCTTCCTTTGGAGGGGTTCGTTTTTTGCTCTTGCCTTGTAAAGCCTAACGTGTCCTAACTCCTAATAAAAACGAATATAGGGGGGTAGGGTGGTAAATTTAGGGGCAATATATATATATATATATATTATATATGTATATGGGTTAATTACACCTAACATTCCCAACCTTTCAACTTTTTATTAATTACATCTATAATCTTTAATTTTCCTTTTTTATGTCCCTAGCCTTTAATGAAATCCCATTTTTCGTCTCTGGATATGGAAAACGTCCATTTCGTCTGTTAGTGACAGGGGTATTTTAGGTAAAACTAAAAAATAAATATTTTAACATATTTTAATTAAAAAATTATAAAAAGAAAAAAGAAAAGAAAAATTATGTGAGGGGGACTCCCCCACCCCCAAAACCAAACTGCCGGAATGGCGGCTATTCCGGCAACTTTAGGGGAGGGGGGAGAGAGTCCCCCTTCTTTGTTACAGGAATGATAGCCATTTCTGACAGTAAAAAGGTGTTGGGGGAGGGGACACCCCCAAGCTGCCAGAAATGGCGGCCGAATAGGGCGAGTCCCCCCTCTCCTTTTTGCTGGCTGCCATTTCTGGCAGCTTGGGGGGTCCCGTCCCCCTTTTTGCTACCAGAATGACAGCTTGGTTTTTTAGAGTGGGGGGAGGTGAGTCCCCATCCCACCATTTTTCTTTTCATTTTTTTTTAAATTTGTTAATTAAAATATGTTAAAATATTTATTTTTTTAGTTTTACCTAAAATACCCCTGTCACTAACAGACGAAATAGACGTTTTCCGTCTCCAGAGACGAAAAATGGGATTTCACTAACGTTAGGGACGTAAAAACGGAAAATTAAAAGTTAGGAACGTAATCAATAAAAAGTTGACAGGTTGGCGACATTAGGTGTAATTAACCCTATATATATATAGACACACACACACACACACATATATAGAAATTAGTTTGAAGTGTATAAACTAGGGTCAGGTTCCTTACAGAGCTCAGTTTTTAATGAGATAATGTCATGTGGTGTATGTCAGGTGAGGTGTCAGTTGGTGATTGGAGACCCAGCTCTGTAAGGAACCTAGCCTTGTTTCTATAGCCAGACCGGTCTTTATACTGTATTTTCCCACCAAAACTGTCTAAATAAAGATCATTTCAACTTTTGCTTATATGTTACGTAAATTCTATGGTAAATCGTATGCTGGATATATATTTAATCTTGTGTTGAGTATATATCATATCTTCTTAGGTATTTTGTAGATTTATTTATATTCAAAGTTTTTTTTTATTTTTTAATACAAATTGTTTTAATATATATATATATATTATCTAGGAAGTATTTCCTAATTTAGATTAGACTATTTTCTTTTTTGTTGATGTGTTAATTTTTAATTATTTTTATATACTTTTAAATAGAATCGTTTTCAAGCTATTTTTGTATATAATATATATAGTTTAATTAACGTTTTATATTTTACAAAATTCTCATTACGGTGTAGAAACAGAGAAAAATAAAATGTTTGATTTATCGATGCTAGGAATGTGTAACGACCTAAAATTTAAAAATGTTAGCTTATATAATTTTTACTATTTTATTGGACTGTAGAAACTTTTATGAAATCATAATTATATCTTGAAGTGTTTCTATCATTACTTTGGGAATTTTAGAAGATATACATAGCAGCTAAGTTTTCCTTGCTATGTGTAAGCCTTTGGACATTTATGGTAATTTATTTAAATTAAGAGACTACGAAAACTATATGAGAAACTTTAAGAAAAAAGTGCAATTTAAATAATTGCATGAAAAGGTCCAAAGAAAGTCAATATATAAGGGTAACGGGGTGGAGGAAAACCCCATCAAAATGGGGAAATTTGGAGTCAATTTGCTCCAATTGAGGTTGGTTGGACTTCGCAAGCCAGATGGCCGGATCTCCCCAAACAGCGACTGCCTGTTCAAAGCTGGCTGACCAACAGAGTACCCGTCGACCGGTATACATAATCGATCAACCAGATCTTCTCGCACCAGCATGCGCACTGTGAGCAAAAACGCTCATACTTTTCTCTATGGAGCTCAGAATTGAAATTCATAAAAGGCGTTAGAGTCCTTATTCAACGAGCTTCGATATGGTATTGATTAATCTCTATCAAAATCTTTATAAGTATGACTAGAATTTTATTTCTTTACACTAGCAATTATTTCTATGTATTTTAGATTGATTTGATACTTTTATTGCCTAAGACCTATATTGTAGCAATGAATAACATAATATAGCATGAAATTATGTATTATAATGTAAACATGATGAATGGGAGGTGAAGTTGAGGATTTGTGAGAGTCAGAAAGAAGAAGTTTCCAAATTATTGTCATATAGCTGAGGATAAAGGTAATTAGTAGTTCAACTACAATGCAAGATTAATTATAAATTATAATGTTACTTAATATGATTATATGATATTATATTTTTAATATTGACTACTAAGATTGATAAAGCTGGTGCTAAATAAGATATGATGATATGTGTGCACAATTGGAATTATATTTTAATACGTAACATGAGGCGTTACATGCATCCATTGAGCATGATGGTGAGCACAAGTATGTGGCATGATGAAAGAGATTGACATGTGATGAAACAATTGATTGTGTGATCCCAGTGTGGATATATCACACTTTGGTGTGCTGTCAGGGTATATATACACAGTGGTGGAGCCAGAAAAAAAAGTGGGGTGTGCCGGATTGAAGAAAAAATTTTCCCCCTAATACACATGACTTAATTACCTTGTCTATATAATATTTTTTTTCCACAAGCTAATTTTTTTTTTTTTCAAATTTGGGCTGCGCGCGGGGATCAGAGGAGCATCCCCTGAATCCGCCCATGTTTATACATCACTTGGGACAGTCCACTCGTGCAAGTATTGGTGGCTCAGCGGCCACCTAATCGGGTATACATACTGGACGTAGTGTTGAGACCCGACAGTTATTATGATTTGATTAGACTATATTTATTGAATGTGGAATAAGTCATTGCCGTCTCATGAGCCATGTTTGAGGCAACGATGGACACACTGAGGGGCAGTATACCCCTTTAGCAAGGCATGAACGCATTATGGCCTTGATAATATTGAACTCATGTAGTATAACATATGAAGGGCGCGTGAGTCCTATTTGTGATAATGTGCGAGAACATAATGACATTTATTTAACATAATATTCACGTCATGCATACGTTGCTTGCTTAGCATTGTAGTATAACAACACAACCAACGAAGGTGGGTGATAAATCACAAGAGCAACCAAAAAGTTTAAGCTTCTCTTTAAATTAAGATACTTTTTTGCATAAAAACATAATGTAGTTTATGTAAATAATCCTTGATCATCCGCCGTTCTTGGTTTTAAACTAATATTTATTTTATTTTGGAACCTTAGTTTTACAGAGATATAATCTTTGTTAAGTAATACTATTGTACACGATTTTATAAAATTATTGTCTAGTCAAATGTACATTTATAAAGATTTTTGCCAAAAGATACAGATTTTCACATAATTATATATATATATATTTCTTGAAATTATTAAGTAAATTATTATTTATTTAAAATCCATAACTATAAATATTTTCAAATAAACATGTATATTTTACACAACTATACTTATATAAATATATTCAGATTTCTTAAAATAAATTATTACTTTATTGAAATATGAAGGAATTTATAATAAATATTTGAGAGTGTTGGCCCGGTCGGGATCAGATAAGCTATTCCCGTTACCTTAATCATCCCTTGCTCATCAAAATAATTTTGGTTCTATCCTCGTATCCATCCCTACTTAAATGGGGGCACGGGTTGGGGACGAGCTGATACGAATAATTACCAATTTATTGGCCAATTTATATATCTATATATTTTTATTTTCATTTTTTTACTTAATGAATAATATTATAAACATGGGAGTGGCCCCAAGATAGAATTACGATTACGATTGAAATCGCTAAACTTTCTTATAAGTTTTATTATCCTTTTATTTTTCAGACTATTAAAATTTTTAGTAAATATTTTTGTTTTTAACAAGAAATTGTTAAACGGGTCGGTACAGATAAAAAATATGATAACCTCTCCGGCTCATTCTCAACTGGGCCAATTTTCTTTATTCTATATCTGGTTTAATTAACTGTTTAGTCGGGTATTCTCCGTCTTAATAGGGTCCGGTACCTTCGGGTATTGAGTTTGATGAGTTTTTTTACCATCTTTATTCAGTTCACATAAAAGCATTTCATATCTAATAAAACATAATAACTATGAGGTACTGTTTGATTAGAAGTATGAAAAATGTATTGAAAAGAATACGAATTCTAGGTAATTGAATTCCCTAGAATTAATTTTCATAGGAAAAGTCAATTACACGTGTTTGATTTAATTTTCCACTAGAAATAATTATTGTTTTCCATCTTTTGGTGTTTGATAAACATTATTTTCCATAGAAAAATAATATTTTTTAACTAAATTTTATTATTTGATAATCATTATTACACGTGTTTGATTTAATTTTCCACCTAGAAATAATTATTGTTTTCTATCTTTTGGTGTTTGATAAACATTATTTTCCATGGAAAAATAATCTTTTTTAACTAAATTTTATTATTTGATAGTCATTATTTCTTTATAGAAATTATCAAGTTTTATATATAAATTGTACTTTTTTCCATGTATTTTTTTATTTGCAAAATTTTTTTATTTGTCAACACGTCAAATTTTGAGCTGAATATATGTTTATATGGAGAAGAAATCAAACCACAACGAATAAAAAAAAGATAATTGATGTCAAGTTTTTGTCTTGCGTGATTTTTTATGGACAATAATGATACGATGATAATGTTTGAGAATGATTATGAAGATAGGGCACATAGAGTGAGGCTTTCTGACGATTATAGTCTCGTCAGATGGTTTACCACTCATGATTTAATGAATAACTTTGAGGCCAGCAATTACCTCAGTAATGAACTTAGTAAGTAGAATCTTATCTTATATTCGTTAACAATGACAAGAATTAACATGTTACATAAAATCTCAAAAAAAAAAAAAAGAGGAAAAACGAAAAAGAAAATGAAAAATTCTCAATTTACGTGCTTGTTTTTCAATTTTTTATATTTTATAAGTTAAAAAATAATCCAATATTTTAAGAAATATGGAAAATGAATTACGTGGGTCCTCCAAGGAAAATATTTTCGTTGTTTCCCTGGAAAATATGGTCACGTGATCAAAAATGAGAAAATATTTTTCATAGAAAAAAAGCAAATTAAGCAGCACAAAAATGAGAATTTAAGTGAAAAACTAGCATTTTCCATGAAAAATTTTGACAATCAAACATACCCTTAGTTAACAATAAGGAAATTGAAATATTACAATTCAGTGTGGTTAACCATACATTACTTAACATGTCGTACTAATATTACGATATAATTTGATTTGGTATTTTTTTGTATAATATACGAGTGAAAATCTAGTAAAATTTTACACAATGTGTTTAATATCTATATATCAAGTGTGATTGTGCAGAAAAAATATGTAAATTGTCTATATAACCACGGCATGATTTGATGGTTAAAACTGAATTTATAAAAGGTCGACAAGAACTTCACTTAATTATTTGATTAAGTCCTAGGCATTTAATTATTTGATGAAAGGTTATTTTTGAGATTTACAATGGTAACCCTTTTTTCTTTGGGTGTTATATCTACACCACTTTTTTTACTAGAGTAATACTATTTAGCACCATTGAAACATAACACTATATCAATATGACACTAAATGATAAGTTAAATCAAGTGAGTCATTTAATCCAGCATTAATTTCACTTATTATTTAATGTCACATTAGTTGCCACCTAGATTAATATCAAGCACCACTAGTACGACATATCATTATTATTATTTTACTAAGCACACCACAATTTTTAATTTTTTTCTTATTTACAAAAAAGGCCAATAATTAAATGACTTAAATAATCTTTTTTATATAAACTTATTTTCTTAAATACACTACAAAATGAAAATCTAATCTATTTTTTATGTTCACCACAAACAAGGATCCTAATTTATTTCCTTAATACCCCACAATTGAAAACCCCCAACACTTTTTACGTTCCTATGCAATGGAAGAGACAAATACAAATGCTATTGAAATCAGAATCCAAATATTCATACCACAAATCGGGTAAAATCTTGTAATCATTATATTTTAATCAAGATTTTGGTACTTTATTGTTTGATGTTTTGCCGCTTTGTTTCAAATTCCTAGTTTGTTATAATTCCTGCTAAAACTTGGCAATTTCCTATTCCTAGTAGCAATTGGCAATTTCATGTTCATGCATATTGATTTCTTAGCTTGTGGTGTGCGTTTTGTTTATTTATTTTTTCTTTTTGTTTTACTTTCAAAATGTAGTGTTAGATTGATAAAGTAATCGTGGTTTATCTATAAAAATTGTACTTTAATAGTGAAGCATTTATCATGTGGTGTGATTAGTAAAAAAATGGTGTATATATAACTACTCTTTTTCTTTACCTTAGAACGTCTCCAATGCCAACCCTCGAAATTAATGATGATTGATGTTAATGCATGAAAATTTTTAGTATTTATGTAGGTACTGTTATAGCAGTCATAAGCCTCATGGCCGATTACAAACACGTCACGTGAGTACGTATATTCACGTGGCGTGCATACATGCAACCGCATCACTCATATAAGTGCTAGAAATTTATTCTATAAATACATGGTGGGAAATATTCCTCCAAAATAGAACAATACAAGTCACCTCCCTTTGTGCTTTGGTTTCCTTTCTTTTCTGTTCCCCCTTCTTCCATAATCTCTCTTCCACTTGAAATTTCATGTCCAATGTTGCATTAAGAAGCTCTAGCAAAAGGTAGCTCGTTTCTCATTATTATATGTTTATTTATCATAATTTTGTTGTTTTATACATCAAATCAATTTCGAATCACATATTTTGAGAAAAACCAGTAGTATAATAACACATGTCAATTGTCATGATACCTATAAACATAGGTGTCACTACACAACTTAAAACCAGAACGTCCATTGCTTTAAATGTTTACTATCCATCAATCTTCAAAAATCAAATTGATTGTACAACTATGAAGGATTACAAGATAACTAGCAGACTTTTCAGCTCCTTCTGAAACTGTATTGATCTTTTCCTTTTTCTTCGTTTTTTGTTTTCCTGTCTCTTATTCCCCCAATTTTTTTTTTTTTTTTGGCCCCGGTTAAAAAGAGCTATCTGAAACTTTCAGAAGGTAATAATACATAATAAAAACTTAAAAATCTGCAAAAGGAGAGTTGCCTAAAAAATGGATCAGCAAAATTAATCTTCTTTGTACCTCTGATGAATATATCAGGAACATGAATAAAGAAGAAACTCGTGAGAAACTATTTACTTGTTGCATGAGGCTCCAACTCTCTTCGACTAAGTGAAATACGGGAAAGCCCCAATTTGATGGCCTCAAACTCTGCACTTTCTCTTTCTTCCTTCGACAACCAAGTCAATATACATTGGCTTATGAACTCAGTGATGCACGTGAAAGGTGAAATACCCTTTGAAACCTTTGTATGTCCAAATCTCATTATGAGTTGCAAGTTTGAGTCAGAAGGATCATTAATACAATTTTCTAGGATTTCTTTGATGGCGTTGCACCAGATTGGCCGAGCCACCTTAAGGAACTCATGCACTGCAGTCACTGGAAGACTCACACTTCCTACCTCGGACTCGTGCTGACCACCTCTCCCATGAAAATCTGAACCTCCAAGTTTCAAAAGATGTTGTGCATCGGCTAAATCACTGTATACTGATATTAAGAGAGAGTAAATCAAAATATCAGCAGCAAACCCTAAAACTAAAATAGTAACATACATTTGTAGCTCCTTTTTCTCAGCAGAATTAAATAAAATACAAGAAAGAATCATTTTCCAAATGCTCTCATGCAAAATAGCTAACGAATACATGCACAGTCATATTTGCAGCAGGACCAACCAAAAATCATATCCTTTCTTGTTTTTCTTTTAGTGGATTGGCACTAGAATTGTAGAACCTCTAGTTGGTAGTGCATTATTCCTCTCTAATAACGCTACATAATCTACCATTTATTATGCTAGTAAGGCATTTCTTTGATAATATTGATTTTAAAATGTCTTAATAACTTCCAAAGTCATCATATGTGTGTTATGTAAATAAAGCTAAAGACTCGTATGGTTACCAAATAAAGGAGTAGACAAATTAGATATTAGAATATACTTACCTTCTAGTTTCCCGTCACTTCTGTAAGCTTCTATCCCATGAAGGCCTGCATCCTTCAGTCTTCTGATGACGGCGGCAGGATTCTTCAGTGCCCATGGATGGGCCAACACAGCAACACCTCCAGTTTCATGTATCAATTTCACCGCTTCCTCAGAAACAGGTTCACTTCCCCTGTACCAAAGAACAGCAAAACCTTTGCATTAACCAATTTGATAGACAAAACCATCTTTCAGAAAAGCTAAGCTAACTGTGTCAAAATTTTACATAGAATATGCGGGTCCACCATCATAAAGATATTGACTAAAAGCCTGTTTCAGATTTTCTACGTGGCCAGCTTCTAGCATGGCACGGGCAAGATGCAGCCTCCCAGGAGCAACACCCTTTCCTGCAATCTTTATTACATTTTCCCATTTAAGAGGCAACTTCAGCTTGTTCAGTTTTGAGATCATGCTTTTCGCACGGAGAAAGCGCCCATCCCTGATATTGCTTAAGAACTTCTCGAGTTCCTCATACTTCATTGGCCCACAACTGCTGTAGTATGCAAGAATGTGAACAGGTTCTTTTGGGCCCGGCTCCCCTCTGCTAGTCATTTTACAAAATCAGTATGGACTGGAAAATGAAATTAGTTTCGTTATTCTAGATAATCAGTATCTATCATCACGTCAACAATATGAAAATAAATACACATCATAGCAATAACCTTGCAGAGAACATTGTACTAATTTCAACACCAGGGATAATTTTGATGCCAAATCTACGTGCTGCTTCCATGGCCTCAGGGATGCCAGACATCGTGTCGTGATCCGTTACAGAAAGAACCTTGACCTGCTATGGAGAGACTGACAAATTAATAGAAACTCAAAGTATGCTAAAAAATGATGACTCATAAGAAAATGTATTTGTCGATACTATAGGAATAAATTGCACTGCTCTTGTTTGAAGCCAAAACGACAGAGCACAAACAAATAAACAGCATTGGAAGATAGATCGTCTACATAATCATGCTACAAGAGGAATATACATCATAAAACTTAACATAGAGATAGATACCTAACAACAAATGACATATCAGATAATCACATATAAAGAAGCAGAAATAAATACCATCCTATCAGAATTTTTGTCAGATAGAAAATCAAATAATATATATATATATATATATATATATATATCACATGTTTATTGATGTTCAAAATCTCTCTATCAACTCATGCAATCAAAATCATCTTTCATAAAAATCCTCTGCATTTTGAATTCATTGTATGACTTCAAAGTTTCTCCAGAACTTTGATTAAGTAAATGAGCTATTGCTATTTTACAATGTCCTTATTGGATTCTTGATTGTTCCTGGAGGTTGCAGGACAATACCAAGAAGTCATTATTTAAAGTGAAAGGAATTAAGTAATCACTACAGAAGAACCTCTATCCCAAACTCCTCGCTGTACCCCCTCAACAGCCACCCCATGCTTCAAAAGAGACAAAGAAAAAGGGTAAACCTCTAATTGGCAACACAAGTACACGTGAAAACAAATAAAAACAAAGGGCAGATGATTGCCAATAAGTATATGTTCTTGGAAAGTGGTAATATTTACTTCCATAAAGGAGCTCTACCCTTAATAAGAATACTTTCTTAGATGTTACCATGCATTTATTTCCTGTCACTTCCATCTTTTTCTTAGAGTACCTTTGCAACTGAAAGCCAGTAGGACCATCAAGTAGGCCTAAACTGTTAATTGAACAAGACTGTGATATGTCAATCAATGTTAACACCCTCCTCAACCCTCCGCTTCTTCGTCCGTGTGGTGATTTTTGCTTCCTTCCCCTCACAGCATTTTTCAAACTTAAGCCCTAGAAATAGAGAACTTTAGCCTCAACTAATCTCCCAACAATGGTCGTTTCATTGCAATGATATCATTTAAAAGATAGCATATGGATGAGAAAAATGTTACAAAAAAAATTTGCAACTGACTAAGTGCCCTCCTTACAATGAAATATTTAGCAAAAACAAACTAGCATAGGTGTTAAAAAGCCATGAAAATATCTTTTTTGGAAATATTCCGATAATTTTATCCAATTTACGCAGCAAAGAAGTCAAAGTGTTACCTACATTATTGGGTTCCATATTTGATGAGAATTGAACAATATCCATACGATCTTTTAGCAGAAACTTATACCTTAATTGCAAACCAAAATTGAGCGGAGAAAGCATTGATTGTCTGTTCACTGTCTAATTTAAGTAACGTTCATACCCAACTGACTCTAAAGGTTGAAGAGCTTATAGACTTGTATGCAAAAAGGCCTAGGCAAAAATGGCATAAAATTTAACAGTACTCCAGCACATGAACAAGTAAAAGCAACTTTAAAAGAAAAGCATATTCCATCACATACCCAACTTATCCCAAAGAGGAAGCAAAAGGGGGAACTTTGACAGTCAAAACTGAATTGGACCACGATTAAATATAAGACAAATGGGAAAAATATCAGTTCCTTGCTTCAGAAAGTCATCAAATTCTTCCATTTAAACTAACCTAGCAATTGCGGATTCAGGGAATGAACAAAGAAATAGCAAGGCCATCATTACATAGAAATAAAAAATCCAACGAAAACAGAGCAAACAAGAAAGTAAAGCTCACTCCATTTTGATGAGCTCTCTCTACAAGCTTGGAAGGAGACAAAAATCCATCACTGCATGTTGTATGACAGTGAAATTCAAAGATAGGCTTTACTTTCGGCTTGTACCATTGCACTCCGAAATCATCCAAAACTGAATCAAAAAGACTCGAACAGCTATTGCTATTGTCGTTAGACCGGTCCAAGAAAACCCATTCACAGACTGATTTGTATGCCACTGTTTGCTCCGGGGTCATTTTCCTCTTGGCACCGCCTCTCTTCTTTTTCTTCTTTTTCTTACTATTACTGCTGCTATTAACAATTGGCCTTTTGGGGCTTTCTTTATCTGCCATCACTTGATTAGTTGATTTCGATAGAGGAAAAGAATGATGCTGAAGAAACCTGGAAAAAACTGGAAGAAGAAGAAAAGGGCGAAACTGTTGGGTTTTTGGACTGTTTTGGTCAAGCGGTAGGATCTATGTGTAGGGTAATATTTCTATATGGCGTTGCGTATGTGTTTTATATAGAAAATGGAGAAGACGCCTTTACACCCCTGCTTTGAATGGGACACAGTATCGGCCGAGATTTTCTTTTTCTTTCTCTCTTTAATTTATCGTCAAAATATAGCACTAGTATATTGCTTTATCACTGAATTTGACTGTAAAGCAACACTAAAGATTGATTTTTTCAATAAGAATCAGGAACAACTGAAGAAAAATAGTGAAAATTAGAGGCAATTGAGGTGTAAAAAATTGGGACTGGGATAAATTGAGATTGCCGAACCTGAGAAAATAGAAAAAGAAGTTGGGATCCTTGATTTACTGGCTGTACCAACAATTCAACGTGGGACGATTGATTATTCATTCATTCAAGACGAAGAAAGATTTACAGAATCGAAGGGTCAAATCGAGTACGAGATAAATTGGTTTGACGGTCCTATATTGTTCGTGTACGAGATAATTCCACTCTTGTACAAGAGTGGAATTGTATGAATTGTCACACAATTTAAGCTTAGTGTTGACAGCGTGTTAAAAGTGAGATTCAGACAGTGTGAAATGACACAATTTATCACACTGTTTATGTTACCTATAATTTCATAAAGTACTAGACTTGACTCGGCTCGACTCAACTTGAAGCCGTGTTAAATATATATATGCATGTGAGAAAAAACTATAAATCGTAAAATATTATATCATTATGTGAAAATACATAAAACAATCTACAACCATAACTTTTTCCATTGCTCATGTCGCCGGAGGTTGCTTCAAGGGTTTATGCTTATTTTTTACTGGGTAACTGTGAGCCTGAATAGCACCGCTTATTTGACGCTAATCTAGTTTAACAGACAGAGAGAGAATAAAAACAATTAGGTGCTTTGCAAAGAATTATATATTTAATTCAATTTTTATATATACTCAATGTCACATCGCATCATAAAAAAATTTATTTGATTCTCATTATCACTCTTACTAATTATACTTTCATCTATTACAGAGCTGATTGTATATGTCAAATTTCAATTAAAAATTTCCAATGTACTTTAATTAATAATTTCTCATTATAATTTGATAATAATGAGAATCACAATCAAGCAATCATGACCGAAATACAAACAACATGAACAGTAAAAATTGAGCTCGACCGATGCGTACTGCATCGGGATCTGTGTTGGGAGCGTCGTTTTCCTTCTATTATTATTATTTCTCTTCCAATACAAATCCTTCATCCTGCTGGCACATACATTTTTTTTTGCTTAGAATCATAAAGCTGCATTAGCCCCACCCCACCCCCAAAAAAAAAAGAACAGTGCAACCCACAACAATCGTCCCGCCCCTCATTTTCTGAATGATCTCCCCTTCCCCTCCCTATCTTCTTTGTACTCAATTTTGGCCTCTAGCATTAGAACAAGACTGCTTTACTTTAATTCCATGCTCTCGTACGTGCTTGTCATAATTGAAATCATCACGTTACATGTGCCAAGTATCGAGTTCAAAACCAATGGGTTATAAGTCATAAACTTTCTCTTTAAGAGGGACGAGTCAACCAGGAGAAGAAATGAGTGAGTTGACTAAAAAAAATATAAATTTTTTAAATATTAAAAAACATATATAGTGTAAAATGGAAAAGGATTATTTGTTTCAAAGTGAGTGACAGGTGGTCTAATCAGATCAAGTATGCAGAGGCCCCCTCTCTCTCTCTTTCTTTCTTTCTTTCTAGTCTGTGAAACTGACCAGGAAAAGACAGTAAATGCGGTTTTTTTCACCTGTCTCTTTATATTTTCAGACTGATGCCTGCCTTTCTCCATGTGTGTATATTTTGTGTGTAAACAAGTTACAGTGCTTAAGTCCATCCCGATACGGACGTACTGCCAGAGGCTAATTGTACATTTTTTTTTAACCGTCCATAACTACCGACCAAAAGAAAATTTACTCATGCGGCTGCCCCCACGTGGCCGGCGACCCTACCTCGACCCGACCCGTTTCCGTTTGTGAATCCGACCAAACACCTCTAGTCTAGAATTTTTTATGCGAACGTAAGTAGTGAGAAATGGAAAACGCTATCTTATTATATTAATATATGAGAGATGTTACATATATAATTTGGATAGCTCGAGGTAAAATTTAAAGACACGATCATGGTTCAAACGCCGGGAGAGGGAGAGGCTTGCTTGAAGGAATTTCGACGTGCAGTAGCCAGAACAGTCTTGTCAGCAACAATGAAGTACGCCATTCCAGCCACTGCCATCATTTTGCACGTTAACATCGTATATAGTACTATAACTTGTTACAGTTGTAATGTCTTTGAAATTAAGATAGCAAAGTTATTACCTGTGGAGACGATGAGAGCTTGAGCGGTGGGATTGAGGTTTGCCCTTGCCCAAGGGAGCATTCTTGCACTTGCCACCTATTTCAAATTAATGTCAAAACTGTCCATATATAATCCAAACACGCATACATATAGAATCATGTTGTCAAAATAGAATTTGTCCTTTCACTTACAGTGGGAATAGCTGTGGCAATAGAAGCCATGACAGCGGCTTTCGCCCCGGCCATTACACCTTCTGCATTAATAAAAAGAACTTTCGATAGTTAAAATCTCCTACATATTGTATACTCTCATGTTCGTTCCCAACAGTATTAGTAAATAAATGATGCTTACCACGAGAACAACGCTTTGCCATGGCAAGCTTCTGATCAAGGGAAGCCAAAGTGGTCATTTCGAGAGAGGATTGAGCAACATTCTTGGCCATTTTATGTTAACTAATTTGGTATATGCAAGCAAAAGACTTAAAAGAGAGACTTTGAATGTTTTTGATGGAGTGTCAATGTGTAGAGGTTTAAGTATTAATTTATAGAGTGGGTTATGGCCCCCTGAATCTTGGTTTCAGGAGAACATTAGATGGTTTCATTTTTTATTTTTCAGGTGGGTTGATCATTCCTAGTTTTCTACCACTGTCAAAAATTTGTACAAACTTGGAGATCACACTGGGAAAAAAATGACTTAGAATTAATATTAAAAGTGACACTTTATCCACTCTTTTATTTCACCAACACAGGGATCCATAGAAATGTGCTTTTCCCAAATATAAAATAATAATTTGTGTACCTTTTTTGTTTTTTTCTTCTCGTCTTCACCCACTGGTTTGGGATTGGGATGGTACAGAAGTAACTAGATTCTCCAAAACCATGGGTAAGCCACTAAAGTTCATCTGAATTCGGTCACCAACCCACTTAAAGTCCATTGGATCTCGACAGATTCTGAAAAGAAAAGGGAACATAATGTTTCAATATATGTAATTTCGGCATACATATTTCAAGGTTCTCAATAATCTCCCGCTATATAGGTGTCAAGTTGTATAAATCATGTGTCTGACGGGTGATCATCTTCACTGAAAAATATTCCCGATTTCCCACCAGACTGCTTACGGGATTGTACTGTCAAACGCATATAGGACAAGAGATTAGCAATACATTTTTCAGATCAACTGTTATATTGAGAAGATGGATACCAAAATAATTAAGAAATTGAGACATCGACTTATGAGTTATGAGCGTATAAATGGACAGAATTTCTAACATCTATTTCGTCCCTTCTTAGAAACTATGGTTACATTGGAATATGCTTGCTACTAGATCTTTATGGATATGAACCATGCAATTCCTGAACAAATCAATTACTCAACTTTTGATTAGTATTTTTTCATTTACATATTACCTATGACACAGTAATTTAAGGGTGCGGGTAGCAAGAACTATGCAAATGGGATTACGGAGTGCTTAGCAATCAATTATCTAGTCTCCTATATCTATTTGTCATCTCTTGAATGGAGTACTAAAAATGTTTTCTTATTTTTTGTTTTTTGTTGTCATTGGAGATGCTCTAAGAATAATTCTAATTGGACAAAGTTAGTGACAAAAAGTTTGACACAGTCGACATGTGGCTTGTGTGATTAGTGTTGATGTAAAAGTGATGTGATGTGTTGAAAAACAGGATCGTGCCATGTGTCATTTTTGTTAGATTTTTTGTAAATTGTTTTATCCATGTAGCATAACTTGATGGTCTAAAGGATAAAAGTTTTTAAGCATGTAACATTTTTTCCTTTTTAAGAAAGAACGTTTGGAAGACCGCTATAAAACTCATAGTTGTAAAATGACAAAAGACCATATGTAGTTTTTTATAATCAAGTAGTCTTCATAATGGAACTCACAAGAAATCATATGTGGTTTTTCATAGTAAGGTGTGCTTGATTGTTAAAGATTTTTCACGAAAAATGAGCTTTTCATCTAAATTCTTACTTTTAAGGTGTTTGATTAATATTTATTTTCAGGGAAAATATATAATTTGTTGTGATTCCTAGTATCACAAATACATATATTCCAGAAGAATATGATTGCCTCTAAAAGTCTTGAGATATTTTATATAGGTAAGTCTGAAAAAAAAGATTCACCTTTTGTTTCTTGTAGTGCGGCCAAAGTTTAACATAAGTTGATCCTTAAATTGTTCGCCAAAGGTTGACATAAATTGATCCTCAAAATTGTTTTCTTTGCCTTGGCCGATATTTATGTGAATAAGTTGTGTGCCAATCTTACATGCTTTGGTGAGTATGTCTGCCGATTTTTGTTTCTCACGTTGGTTTCTGCATCATTAATTGAATTTATGAACTTGATGCATAGTATAGTATATTATATTAATTTCAAAGTTTACAATTCATGTAGCTTTATTTCAAAAGATATTTTTGAAACATGTTCACTAATCTTTAGCAAAATCAGTGTCCTAAAACATCTACTTTCTTTGTCCAAACGGGGCACAACAACTTTCCTTTTAAGAACTGTAATTGTTTATATGCTTTTTTTTTTTTTCTATTTAATATAATTGTTTTAACTACTGCCTACCCGTTCATCATTTTATCATGAAAGACAATTATATATTATTATGTATACAATATGTAATCTTAAAGATTATTACGATATGATATGTTCTCTTTTCTTTCCACCAACTTCAAAATATAACCTAGCATGAAAATCCGTTGGAAACAATTCTTTTCTTCACTGGTTTATTAAATTCAAAGCTGAAAGTTCTCTTGAAACCATTGCGAAACATCGCATGTGGCGGTTTCCCAAAAGTGATCATCCAGATCAATTTGCATGACAAGGATTATATGAAAGTTATTAATATTATCATGCCTGTATGTGTGGAAGTTAATTCCATATTGTGGATGTGTCTTTATATTCTTTAATTTTTGTTATTAGAAATTGTTGAATCAACACATACTCTCGGTGCTTTTTGAAGAAACTAGGTGGGGATCGTGCGTTGCACGATGTCTATTAGAATTGTAAAAGATATTTTATTAATAATAAATAAAATGAGTTTTATAAGAATAATTATATGTGTTGAAGTAATTTCAAATATTTCATTAAAAGTTAACATATTAGTTGGAACACAAACTTAACTGAAATTATTATTATATTATATTATATTATATTATTATTAGTATTATTATTAAACTAATAACTAATAGAACTTATAAATTGAATTCAATTAGAAAATTTAATATTTATTACTTTAATTTTAATTTACTATAAGAAAATGATCTCAAATTGAAATTAATGATGTATGATCAAATGAATTAAATTATAAATTCATAAATTATATAACATAACTGTATTTGAAAATAATCTGGAATCAATCATTGGTTAAATAATAATCTTATAACGTAGTTTAACAAAAAAAATTTACTGTCACACGTCCTACTACATTCCGCCACGTCATGAATTTGGTTTATAACATATGGTTAGTTTTAGATTAAAGCCTCTATAAATATTATTATTGAACCCTAATAATAATTAATTTAAAAATATAAGAATGTTGAGAAAAAATAAATACACGATAGAAAGTAAAAAATTCAAGTACACGGTAATTGGGATAAATTTAGAATGATATATTATAATTTACTCTCACTCGTTAACTTGTATTAATGTTCACATTGAGATATTTAATTTAACACCATATAAAAATAATATAAAATCATATTTATGACACCATATGGAACTCCCATACTATAATATCACAATAATCATGAAAAGAATAAAAATAAACGAAACTTGTTGAATAAGAAACAAACAAACAAGGCCTAAAACACAAAAACAGAAAGGAAAAAAAATGAAAAAAAAAGAAAAAGCCTACAAAAATGTGAATAATGACCGTGAAAGTGCCTCTTTTAATTATGTAGAGAAATGCAAGAATTTAATTCTCCCTAAAGATTATTATTATTATATTATATTATATTACATATAATTATGAATGACTCTATAGTGATTCCAGAAGAATTACAATTATATATCTTATTAAATTTCATATTCCAGAAGAATATAATTGGCTGTAGAAGAGTGTGATTTATATGATTGATTGTTGTTTTCATGAGAAAAACGCGATACATGAATATTCCTAAAGAATAGCTCTATATTATTCTTGTAGAAACAATTTATTTTATTTTATTAATTCATTATGTGCATCAATTTCTTTATTATTTATTACTTATTTTTATTTAATTATCCCACTAGATCTAATAATTCACAATTGGTTGAAATATTAGAGTATGGGTATTATATGCTCATCAAGAATAATTTATACAAGATCTATTTATTTTGACAAATCAATATTCTTGAAGAATATTGAATATAATTGTTGAAGTAGTAATAGTCTAAATTAATTCTAAAAGCATTATTTATTATATTATTGGAGCAGCACATCTCTTGATAAACTTGAGATTTTCATATGTATAAGGTTGATACATGCAATACATAATGCTTATCCCTGAGGGTGATTATAAAATTCATGCAATTCAATAGTCTTGAAGAATGTTGGACTAATATTGGATTATTACTCCTAGAGTAGTAATAGCTCAATTAAACTGATATTTGTCTTGAACAGTAAATTTGTATAAATCTAAATCTAGTAGAAAAATTTATTATTGTTATTAGAGAATTATTATAGCTCTACTAGTATTACAAATGAAAGGTTCATGATCGAGATGAATAAGACATTATGGATTTTAATATTCTAGAAGATTTTGAAGTTTTGCTATTGAAGAAGCAATCTAATTAAAATACTTATATACTATATATATAAGTAATAATCTTGAATATATCATATTATAACAATTAGAATTTTATGTTTAACTTGAAGTTCAATAATTTATCAATTGAAAGTTTTAGAAGAGCTTGTTAAGGTTAATTACCTTGTAGTATAATGTACTAAATTATTAGTACAAGATTACTTGTTCATATTGAATATAAAGTTCAGTATTTTATTTGGTATGGCCAATTAGACCACCCGAGTTCATTAAAGACGAGAAGTATTGAGATATATGTAAAGAACTGCAAGATTTTTTTCACTTGATCAAAGAATTCTTGTGTACTATATATTCTCAGGCAATTGATTGCTAATTATCAATAGCTAAATTTGGAACTTGATTCCAAATATTCCTGGAAAATATTTAGGATGAACGTTGTGGCCCCACTCACCTTCCATGTAGACCTTCTAGATATTTATGAATTTGAATCCACTAGTGGTCACATGTCAAACTCGTAACCAGAAGTTTGCTAGAATATTTGCTCAATTGATTGATTATGAGATAAAGTTCCATATATCATAAAAAAAATATGTATATTGCTAGCGAATTTTATCCCAAAAGTCATTAATTATTCATATATTGATTGTGATATTAATTGCCTATGGTTAACAAAATAATATTATATGTCTCAAGTTATTTGCTATACTATAATTGATAATAAGTTATTTGTGTTTAAATGATATTAATCTTTCACTTGCAATAATATCTTTCATATAACATGCTAATAGAGTATATGACACCCTCTATATTTGGTTTACAGTCAGAAGCCTTCATCTAAAGTTGATAAGTGCATTATGTATAGTCGCTCCACCACACATACTAAGATGAATATATATTATTGTAATACTAAGAATATACGATGGATAGATTGAATCCCTATTTATATGCTCATCCATGGAGGATGATACATTGCATCATGCTTTTCTGACTTTTTCTTAAATTAAATAGTTTTCTCAACATTAAGAGATGAATTGATAGTTGATAATAAGTATATAAAATGCGTAATTCTAATCATTGCATGTATAATGCAAACATGAAGTTTGCAATAGTATGCTCTTCCGATCTCTGCATAGTTACCAATAGATATACTATGTTAAATGCTCCATCTTGGATTATATAGAATCGTATAAGAGGATTTGAGATATTAATGACATGCCTAAAGTGTGATGTGATCGATTTCAAAATAAACATCATGAAAATGAATATGGAACAGATACTTGTGATGGTCCTTTTGAGACATTTACTCTATAAGAGTAAATAGATATAACTAATTAAAAATCATTTAAAAAGATCTAGGTACCTAAAATTACTGAAATAAAAAGATCTCGATAAGTTATGTCTTTACTGAGATCAAATAGAATCGACAATAAATATTAGTCGACTATACATACTTATGAGCACAATAAACAGCGATGATGATGAATCAAATTTCATCAAAATTGATGATATTGAATATTAGCCAAGATAGAAAGACAATTATGCAGATTGTTACAATATCAATCATATAACGATCGATAGTTATGTTAAAAGAACATTAATAATGGTGGATGTTATTGAAATATGAAGTTTCATTCGACTGGTAATATATATAATTAATGTGATAAAATCCCAGAAGGATTTATTATGCTTGAATGGAGTATATAATAATAATAATAATAATAATAATAATAATAATAATAAAGAACTAAAAGTTCTTGAGAGTTACGCGTTGTACTCTTTTTTCTTTGATTAAGGTTTTGTTTTAATGGGTTTTCCTAATAAGGTTTTTAACGAGACAATATCGATGACGTATCTAAATAATAATGTACTCTTTTTTCCTTCACTTAGATTTTTTCCCACTGAGTTTTTTCCTTGTGAAGTTTTAACGAGACATATTCTTTGTGTAATAAGTTTCTGTGGCGTATATGATAATGATGACCCTTGGTATAAGACTCCTGAAGAGTTGATACTCTACCTGAAGCAGAATATATTTTAAAGTATTGAAGATATTGGAGAGATATAGAAAGCTAAACACGAGAATTATTGTTGGTTGAAATTAGAGAGAGCAGCTGTACTCTTTTTCTTTCGATCAGTTTTTGTCCCACTGGATTTCTCTGGCATAGTTTTAATGAGTCAGTACTTAGATACATCAAAGTTGATCAGAATTAATTGTATTCTTTTTCTTTAGTTTGGTAGATTTTTCTCACAGGGTTTTTCTCTCAAACAAGATTTTTGATGAGACAATTATTGAATAGAATAGTCATTCAAGAGGAAGTGTTATAAATAATTATTATATTTAGAGCTTATTTGATATTTTTTATTTTACCAATTTATAATTTTACCTACTACTAATTTGATATTTGATTTGATAACTATTTAATTACAACCATATATTTTCCATTTTTTTACATTCTCAATACACATTATACTTTTTCCCTCATTATAAATTCTCTATATTTTGACAAATAAAGAGCATCAAACAAGCTCTTAGTGAATGACTCTTGTAACACTGTAACCATATACTTGTACCTTTAAACAATTTCCTCTGGTTCTTATGTGAGACTACAATTCATGAGAGCTCATGTTGTTTCTCTATACACTGATGAAAATCAAAGGTACATGGCCTCAGTTGCTCCGCCTCTTTCTCGCATTCTCCACCGAACCCAATTTTACCACTTTTCCTCGCTAATTCCGCCCTCCTAGACCCAATTTCCTTGATAATAATTCACATTACTGTCACTCTAACGCACAGAAAGGAAGATTACCCAGCAAAAGAAAATGGCATCAGCTGCTTGCTCTCAATCTCAGTGGTTCTCCACCATCAATTTGCCCACTTCCATCTCTAAGAAAACCATTGAGAATGCGTTGCCGCACTCCTTTTCCCCGAATCAAACGCCCAATTTATCCAGATCCCGTCTTGTTTCAGTTCAATCCAAGAAGACCCACAAAATGGTTATCGCTAATTGTGCTAACACTGGCAATGACAGCGCCACTGCGGAAACCCCTATTGAATTGAGTATGTCTCTTAGCATTTTGTGTTTTGTGATTTTGGTTTTGGTACTCGAAAATTTACTTTTTATTGCTTTTTTTTTTTTTTTTTTTTTTTTTTATAAGAGTA
>CAVNYN010221119.1:0-43808 GCA_963692815.1 Nyctanthes arbor-tristis
CAAATGGGGTGATCATTAGCCCTTTTCTAAAAAGAAAATGTGGAACCCAGTTCGCTATCGTAGCTATTGATTATTTTACAAAGCGGGTAGAGGCTAAAGCTCTAGCCACCATTATAGAACAGAAAATGACGAGCTTTATTTAGAAGTCAATCATCTGTAGGTTTAGGGTCCCTCACGCTATAGTTACAGATAATGGCAAGTAGTTTGACAACTCCAGGTTTAGGGCATTTCATGAAGAGATGGAAGTAAAGAATCTCTATTCTACCCCCCTCCCCTCCCCCCAATCATCCACAAGCCAACAAACAGGTCAAAGCTATCAATAAGGTGATCAAGCAAACCTTGCAAATTCGGCTAGAGGCTTTGAAAGGAAACTAAATTGAGGAACTGCATGTAGTTCTTTGGTCTTATCGGACGACCTACTGAACTGCAATAGGCGAAATCCCCTTTTCCCTCACCTATGGAGCTAAAGCCATGGTCCCCATTAAGTTAGAAGTCCTTACTTCTAGGGTGATGTATTTCTATGAAGCAAGAAACAACGAGCTCCTTGCTAATGAGCTCGATCTCCTTGCTGAAAAGAGATAGATGACTAAAATAAAAAATACGGTATACAAGCAGAAATGTGCTAAGTTCTACAACACCAAAGTCAGAGTACAGAGATTAGAAGCAGGGTACCTAGTCCTTCGGAAGGTGTTCCTTCCAAAGAACCAACCTCGGAAACATTGAGGCCGACTTGGGAAGGCCCCGACCGAGTCAAACGAAGTCTATCCAACGGAGCTTATGAGTTCAAAGATTTGCAAGGAGTTGAATTAATGCACCCATAGAATGCAGAGGAATGCAGAGCACTTGAAGAAATATTATCAGTAGTAAGGTTTTGAATCTGAATTTGTGTATCAAACTATTAGGTCATGGCTGGTGAAATTAACAGCCCACGTGAGCTAAAAATTCCCAAGCCACAATTCTGTAACATGACATTTGGCAATATTTCAAGTAATGAAGAATTACTTTATTAAATTTTCGAACAAAATAAATTAGATCGCAAAGTAAGTGTCACGCGATCAAGGCCAGAACGAGCTTCTAACTAGCGTCCTGAAACCATACCTAGAACAAGCTTCTAGTAGCGAAGTCACACTTGGGTAAAAGTTATCCTCACACTTTATTCATGTGATTGAGGATAGAACGAACTTCTAGCTAGCGTCTTGACACTTGTCTAAAACGATTTCCTTAATTCTATCATCACGTATGTGGCTAAAACTAGAACGTTCCTCTAGTTAGCATCCTAGCACTTTGTCTAGCTTATTTGTATAAACGCAGTTAGAATGAGCTCCTAGCTAAACATTTGCAACTCACGGCTAAGTTATTTAAACACATATGAAATTACGAGCTGACAGTTGATAAAAATTTCCTTTCATTCATAAAACAGGAAAATACAAAATACAAGGGGAATGAGCAGGGGATAGGGGCTCTAGGCCTTATTTTCCAGAGCTGGAGCTGGGACCTCATCCTCCTCCTCTTCGTCTGAGCTCTCGAGGCTATAGTCTTGCTTTATTTTGGCAACCTACTCTTTGAGAAACGCCATATCATAGTCAAGTCGTACCTTCTTGACCTCACCAATGACATCTTTGCCAGCGTCGTAATAGAGCTTAGCAGTGGTTCGCTTGTATTTCTATGAGCTCCTACACTTGGCGACAGTCTCGTGATATCTAATCAACTCATCAGGTGGACCCCTGCTCTCTAACTCCCTCAGAGCCTGCTCGTGCCTTGAACTCTCGGTTATCAACAAGGTTTCAAGCTCCTTGTTCTTTTTCCACATGACCTCTAGCTCGACGCTCAAGTACGTGGCCTCATCATTGGAAACGGCAAGGTCCTGTTCCTTCTCTTTCAAGGCCAGCTCAACCTTGTCCTTAGCCTTTGTGGCCTTGCTCGCCTCCTCAGTGAGCTTATTCTCATCTTCAAGGATTCTGCGCACATGAGCCATTGCGTACTGATCCCGGACAGCTGAGCGGGCTCGCATGGCAGCACTAATTTAGAAGAGTTCAGCTGTTGAGAACGAAGTGGCGTAGTTCTCCCACTTCTTTGACCAGCCCCTGGCCACATTGCCCACGGCATCAGACAAGCTGCCAGGCATACCCTTGAGTGTATCCTCGAAAGGCGTTTTGGCTAAGGTAAAGCCGAGCAAATAGCGACCGTAATTTTCTTGATTGAAAATTACCATTTTAAAGATTTTAAAAGAATTTTAACGTGTCGCTACCACCACAATCCATTATTTTATAATTGGTCACGAGAAAAATTTTAAAGAAATTGCGTCACTCATCTAAGTCATTTTAAAGGAAAACGCTATGTTATAATTAATTGGATTTCTATTTTCTGAATATTAGAACATGGTCCAATTAATTATTAACTCCGCTATTTAAGAAATTTCTTTAATTTGACCTAAATAGTAAGTCTTGTATTCTTAATTTTAAAGCCCAAGTCGCTTTTTGTTTAATTTAAGCCCAAATTCTTATCTATTTTACTCCAAGCAAATTCCAAGCCCAAATTCAATTAAGCTATGTTGAGCCCAAATTTATCCAAGTCTTATTATTAAAGAGCAAGCTTTTTTAACTATTTGAGTCCACTTTCAGTTGTAGTTCAATTGATCTTGAAGCCCAAACTGAATTAAGCCTAGCCAAACAAGACTTCGACTACTTCAACTATCTTTGACACTCCCCAAAGTCAACCCACTTTGGACCCATATTGTATCTCCTGAGATTTTGCTAACTGATCTTAACGTTAATTCAACATCCCCTAAGAGTCAGTTGCCAACGTGTTCTTATTTCCCCATATTTTCTCAATGCATTTTTCCCCATTCCCCCACGTTCACCTCTTATATCTATTAAATACAAGGGATCAGAACACTTTCAGCAATTCATTCACAACACTGAATTTCCAGTTTATCTGAACATTCAATCATCCAGTTTCTGCAAATTCATTCATACACAACAGCCCATTCGCAGTTTCATTTCACTTACAGTAAATACACAGAAACCCAGCAAGAAAGTTTCACCAACAAATTCCCCATACACAATTCACCAACACTCCTGTACTCCAAAAAAACCAATACATTTAGAGAATTTACACACACAAATTCACTTCAGTTTCGAGAGAAAATTTAGCAGCAGAAAGAATCAATTCCCACAGACACACCCAGAAATTCATACACGGTTACAAACATACAATTTCCATTCATTACATATCTCCAAGGTATACCATTATACACATACATACACACACACACACACACAGGCACTGTCGTTTTCACGTCTTCAAATCGAACCCCTTTTGCCAACCATCGTTGCTCTTTTTCGAGCCAACTCCAACATAAGAATCAGCCATTGCCCTTCGACCAAACAGCCTCTGCTGCCAAACCAATTCCAGCCACTGCAGCGGCCATAGCCGCAGTCGCCGCCGGCTGCTCACCACCACAGTCGCCACCACTTCTTCAGCCGCAAATTTCCACAAATAGAACCCCAAAAACCAAAAATTAAAAAAAAAAAAGCCCATAAGCCCTTCAACTTACGTCTGTCGAAACCTCGTCGGAGACACTGTTTCTGGCAGGAATCCTCAAACCCGGTCGCGAGCTCCGTTTTTAGATGGTGTTTTGCCTGTCACCGGAAGTCGAACCCCAATTCGAACCTCCGTTTTGTGAACCACGCTCCTTCGACCTTGAACACGATTCGTCCTTGTCGAAGCTTCGAACCCGTGACCTAAAGCTCTACCTCGTAGACCACCTGAACCCGAACCCTCCATTTTCAAACCCAATTCTTGGCCCGTAGTCTCGAACCTTTCGAACTCGACGCCGCGCGACCGTCATTTCTCGAACCCCCACCATCGAACCCGGAACCTCCCATCGTTCCTCTCAGACTCTATATCTTGACTGAATTTGGGTAGACAGACTGACTGTGAGATTTTGATCAAATCCCATTTGCGCCTGGAGCCCTTGCATTTGTGTCATGATTCGTTTCAGTCCTCGATTTAATTCCAAGCCCTTAGTTGATTTTAGTCGATTTCAGTCCACAAGTTTATTAAATAGCTCGTTTTATTCACCAAAATTTCAATCTTATCTATTTAGTCCCTCATGTTTTGAAAAACTCTATTTCAATCCAAATGATTTTGAGAAATGAATTTTTAGCCTTAAACTCTTTATTAAGTTATGATTTAGTCCAAAACTTTCAAAGTTTAATTATTTTACCCTAAATTTCAAATTCATGTTCTAATTTGATAGTTTTATTTAGTTTTAAATATTTTCAAAACTCTAACTTGAATTATTAGTGATTTGTCTAGACGAAGTGTGGGATTTGACGCATAATTGACTGCCCGTAAGCTCAAACTCAAAAAAGAAAGCAAATTAAGTTAGATTCCTTACTAAAATTGTTGTCAAAGTTACATATGCACATTTTATGAAAATATGATGCAATTACATGTTGTGAGTTTATTCATGTACTCATGTAATTTATGGAATTGATATAAAAGTATGGGCATAATTAGCTCACCTTAATCAGAAGTTCTAGGCTCAGTTGGCCATTTTGGCAGGCCCACAGACTTAGCTCACCTTAACCGAGAGCCCACATGCCTAGCTCACTTTAATTGGGAGCCAGACTCCGTCATTTTGGCTGGCCCACAGGCATAATTTGCATGTGTATATGTAACACTCAACCTTTATTTCAAAATATTTTAGGTCCTGGAACTAGCAGCGACTCGACAGGGGGATGGCAATTAAAGAAAGAAAATAAGTAAAAGTTTAATTGTTAAGGTTTCTGTTATTTGAATATTTATCGATAATGTTGATATTTCAAAGTTGAATATTTCGGCAATGGTTTTATTTTTTTATGAAATATATGTTGTTTATTTAAATAAAGAAAAAAAAGAAAAAAATTCCACCTTTATTTATACGAATGTTTAATTTCCGCATTTTAGAAAAAAATATAGAATGGATTTAGTAGTATCTCGGGTGCTTAGAACTCGGGGTATTACAGCAAAACCCTAGGTTTTTTGGCTTGCACTTTTCCCAGCATGGCGTGGCGAGTTGGATAGATAGGAGGGAAAATGTCCTCAGAAATCAAATCCAAAGGCTCCAAATCTAGTTAGCAAGCTGCTCCTCCCTAGTGGAAACAGATGCTGGGGAGTTGGATAACGAGTGAGGAGGTGTCGGGTTGTAGACAACTTGCTGGCACTTTGCTGGGGACTCAGAGATAACAATGCCCCAGTAGGCGTTGGCCTTTTCCCGGCAGCCTTCTCATCCAGAAGCTTTCTCTTTTGCTCCTTCTTCTTTAAGGCTTCAATGACCTGATCAGCCTCATCCTTCTATTTGCTACTTGGCAAACTGTGCACTTCTAGCCCTTTGAGAGATTCTTTTTCCCCGAAAATATACAAATATTATGTCAAGATAAATGGGCAAAAAAGGTCGTTAGTGAGCTGAGGAGATCGGATCACAATTATTCGGGTCGTTGGAAATATTCTCAGTTTTGGGAACTGACAGCCCAATGCTTATCAGAAAGTCATCGTCTGTCTGGTCAGCAACCTTTCGATCTTGCTCTTTCAACAAGACGACCTTTTCAATTTGTTCTTTGAATGTTGAGGACATCATCTGACCTTGATCCAAACCTGACACAAAAAGAAACAGAGTTAAGGATTAGCTCGCCAGCTCAAAGAAAACACAAATTTGAGACGCTACTTACTGGACTTCATGTAGCTCATGTGTATTGTGGTATCCTCATCTCCGGGGATTGCTGGGGGCCTCGATTCACTTTCTACCCAAAACCAGCTCTCCTTCCACCCGGTGACTAATTCTGGAGCCTTCTTTACCGAATTCCCCCAGAGCTCCTGACCTCTAGCTTTGGGACGGGTCGCTAGGTAGAGCCATCCTTGCCTCAGAGAAAGACTTCAACAAATAATAAAAGTTGATGTCCTTAGGGCTCGGGTACCCAAACGATTTGTGCTGCCAAAGGTTGAAGACCTCAATTAAGGTCCTCCACCCGTTGGGAGGGATCTAAGAGGGAGCAACCCCCAATACCTCAGCAATTTAGTCAAGGTCATTGGAGTGGCACCCGGAACCCAGACTCGAACATCTTTGTGTTTGCCGCGAAGCATCCTGAAAGGGGCAGTGAGCTTGTTCTCCCTCATAAGGAATCCATATCTTTTATCGTAATGCGTGTAGATCAGCCTCCTTAATTGTCCAAGAGATATATTTGCAGATCTAGGGCAACTATTTTTCTCGCATCATCGCCACTGGAGGTTGCCTACTAGAACTTGTTGGGGCTGACCTCACAGTTTGACGAACTTGCTCTCTTGAGCTGGCTTAGTCATCTCCCTCTTTCCTTTCATCACTTTCCTCACTTGTCCACTCAATTTAGACGTCCTCACCTTCTGAATCAGCCTCACCCTCTTCACTAGACCACTCAACATTCACTTGAACCTCCTCCTCTTCCCCACTTCCAGACCGAGATTCCTCTCTGTTTTCCTTCTCCCACAATCATAGATTTTCAAGTAAACAAAATCTTCTAAACCCTTGAAAAACCCAAAACCCTATGAACCCCAAACCCCAAAAAATCCCAGAAAATAAGGGGAACGATTACCATCAAGAAGAAATTTCATAAAGGTTACGAGAGTTTGCTGGAGATTACCATCAAATTAATTATTACTGCCTATAGTTCCCAAAACACGCTATACAATTAGGCGTCCAACACGTGGCAAGCAGGATCAAATCAAGAGTTTCAAAGTTCAAAGAATCTTATTTTAGGCGGTAAAGGCTTGTGGAGAATTGTTAGGAGCCTTTCAAGGCCACTAACCCTGAAGCCCAAGAACAGTGACCTTGAGGGGGCATTTTGTGCTCGTTAGGTCAATAGGTTAATGAAATTTGATAGTAGGCCTCATGTGCCCTACTGTGCTCAACGATCTAAAGACATGGCAGAATTCAACGACCTAATGACTTGCCAATCAACAGTCAATTCTAGGCCCCTATCATCGAGCATGCAAGGTCGTTTAGCTCGTAAGGTCATTTCTTGCTGAACCCGCGTATCGCTAGCTGGAAAGCAACTTGCAAACCCACTTGTAAGCCTTATTACTTACGACTGATGTGACTCCTGCATTTATTTAAAGCTGGTAGTTGTCTTTCTGATGCAATATTTAAATAGCAATTAGTCAAAAGACTGGAACATGACTGCATTTGATTAGACTCACACCCGCCTCCCATTGACTAGTATTAAATACTTGTAATCATTACAATCATGCAAATATATACTATAAATAGAGGGAAAACCCCTAAAACAGAATCCTCTCTCTCACTTTCACAAATACATGTCTCTCTTGCATTTCCTCTTCTTTAATTCCCGCATGCATTATCCGAGCAAGTTCAAATAAAAATTTCTCGCGTAAGCAAATTTCATTTGTTGAGTCAAGGTCGAAATTTGATGTCAACAATAGTAAATGAAATGTAATATGTGTATTGTAATTTCTTAAAACGTGGTATGTAAATTCTAAATATATTGTAAACTCGGTATGTAACTTTGTTAATTTCCCTTCAAGAAAACACTTATAAAATTTCATATTATTTATTTCTTAAATAATTTGAAAAAGTGTTTTTTTTTTTAAAAAGATAAATTCGGATTAACCACATGGATGACCGCACGTGAACAAATGGTCTAAATTAACCCCAAATTCCCACTTTTTAGAGGGAAACTGCGGTAGAGCTGTACCGAAGCTAATCTCCAATCTATTCTTTGTGAATTTGTGTATTTCTCTATTTATAGTGTGCAACTCAGTTTAGTCCATTTTTACCATAAAAAAAGCTCCACAAGACGACGAGAACACTGCGCAGTATAGGTTGTAGATATAGCGAGCAGATGGCTACCAAATCTGTGCTAATAGCAGCCTCGCTCACACACGTCCGACCTCTGACGACCGCTGCGGCCGCCTCAGCCTCTCTCCACCCTTCGCGGCTGGTGGCACAGCCACCGGACCTTATAAAATGGGTCCGGAGAGAAGGCGGCTTTGTTCATCGGTCAATTAAGATAGCTCAGTTGGATGAAGGATCCAATGGGCTCGGGCTTATAGCGGCTGAAACTATACCAGAAGGTTCCAACCTCATTGCGCTTCCTCGCCATATCCCTCTTAAATTTGAAGCTGCAGATGCTGAAGAAGGAGCTCACTCTGCTTTGGTTAATTTAGCTCGACATGTTCCTGGTACGTTTTAATGATAATTTTGCTCTTTGTTAACAAAATTTCTGGTGGGGTTTATCGTTTTTGAAAACTTGCATAAATTGACGGTGTATTCTCCTTCTTTTGTGATTTATACATGGCCTTCTACAGAGAAAAATTAATGCCTAAATTTGTTGAGTTAAAAGTTTAATTTGGAACAAATTCGTGTCTTTAGCTTCTAATGAATCATGATGTGAGAGGATTTCAATGCTTATTATGGTTATTGTCTTATCTTCTTGCCATAGTTAACCAGAAATGACAACAGAAGCACCTTATTTTCATTGGTTTGTTAATTTTACAAAGGAGATAATGGTATAACTTTAATTATTTGATTTATGAGTCCCTTGCATCATTATGAAACACTGCTACTGTTGCAATTCGATGAATTGCAAAAGGTTAACTGTTTTGATTCAAATCTTCTTGTGTACAAAATCACAGAATTGCACTTGCTTCTTTCTGTGTCCAATTATAATTTGATTTAGCTTGAAAATGGAATTGCTGCAAACCTGATTTACATGACTCCTGGTTTGCTGTATGCCAAAACTGGATTTTAGCATTGCCTAACAATTACCTTAGCCTAAAATTTTGATAAAATGGAGTCATTAAGATTGGTTTAATTATCTTGATCATGGAATTCTAATTATCACCTGACAATTGATTCTGGAAGTCACCAACCCATTTACACTACGCTACAAAGTCTAAGAAAGACAAATGGGCAGCTTTCGTTTGGCGCTAGTATCAATACAACAGTGTAGTATGAGATGCGCTAGAGCCTCTCCATTTTAAGGAATGTGGAGAAATACAGTGTAGAAAGGAAGGAACAATTTGAACGATCCCGCTCCTCATCAACAAGCTCATGCTGGGAGATACTGTGACCCATTTGATTAATAGTAATTAACATAATAACATGCAGGGCTTAAAGTAAGGAGCAAACTTAAGTCTGAGAAATTGACTGCTCATCTATTAATCAACACTGAAGATTGAAAGACACTTGAAAGTGAATCAAGTAGATATCTAGAATAACTTGTCTATGAAGGGAAAATTTGCAAATGATTATGATCATACAATTGCGTGAAGCATTTTTATTTAATCTGGTGACTTTAAATTTCTTATGCTGTCAACTTATACTTGAGAGATTGATAGACGATAAACTTGTGGCAATTGGTAAGCTCTGAACGGAAATTTGAGCGATGTAGATAATTCTTCTGTTTGAACATGTTGAATCTCATCTTGGATGATTCTTTTCACCTATTGGATAATCTATTGCAGAAAAAATATACTCCACATTTTTTATTGAGTAGAGAAAAAAGGCATAAATCAAGTTGTAAATAATAAAATGTATACGGGCTTTATTTTCGAAAAATATAGATAACTACAAAATATTGATCCCAATAACAGTCAATGGGGTCAATAAGGTAGGATGGAGAAAAATTATTTTATGGAGGAGAATTATTGGTTGATTTCGGGAAGATGGATAGGAACATAAAGTGTGTAATTTTTTAGGCTTAACCAAAGAGTCTTTTTCCTATATGTCAAAGTGGTCGTTTTCCTACATGTCAAAGTGTTTTAAATTGCAAAATATAGAAATTACTGTAAATGGCATATCTTAATAAAGTATGGCATCTTTCTATTAATGTGGTGGCAAGAACTAGTTTTTGAGATAAGAAATCCTTTAACGTATTATGCAAATGCTGGAATCTCGTTTATAAGTGCGCAACAAACAAATAATGTCCTGTACTCTGATATGTGTTCATTAAAAACTGAGATCACGGACTGCTCCTTCTGACTTGTAGTGGCAAAAAAATGGGTGCATATTAGAATATTGGGAAGTTGCATTTATTATTGAGGGATTTTAAATTAGAATATCCTGAATATGATTATGGAGCTGATGAATTGAAGACCAATTAAGAACTATAGACAACAACTAAGCTCTTTATTTCTTCTAAATTGTCACTTCAGAAATTCTTTCTTAGTTTGGTTGTGCATGCATCTTTCAGTTGTACCTGTTTACTAGAGATAATTATATGGCGGACGAGAAATAGATGATTGAAGGCGATTTGGATAGTTATAAATTGGGCACATACTAGAATATTGGGAAGTTGCATTTATTATTGAGGGATTTTAAATTAGAATATCTTGAATATGATTACGGAGCTGATGAATTGAAGACCAATTAAGAACTATAGACAACAACTAAGCTCTTTATTTCTTCTAAATTGTCACTTCAGAAATTCTTTCTTAGTTTGGTTGTGCATGCATCTTTCAGTTGTACCTGTTTACTAGAGATAATTATATGGCGGACGAGAAATAGATGATTGAAGGCGATTTGGATAGTTATAAATTGGGCACATACTAGAATATTGGGAAGTTGCATTTATTATTGAGGGATTTTAAATTAGAATATCTTGAATATGATTACGGAGCTGATGAATTGAAGACCAATTAAGAACTATAGACAACAACTAAGCTCTTTATTTCTTCTAAATTGTCACTTCAGAAATTCTTTCTTAGTTTGGTTGTGCATGCATCTTTCAGTTGTACCTGTTTACTAGAGATAATTATATGGCGGACGAGAAATAGATGATTGAAGGCGATTTGGATAGTTATAAATTGGGCACATACTAGAATATTGGGAAGTTGCATTTATTATTGAGGGATTTTAAATTAGAATATCTTGAATATGATTACGGAGCTGATGAATTGAAGACCAATTAAGAACTATAGACAACAACTAAGCTCTTTATTTCTTCTAAATTGTCACTTCAGAAATTCTTTCTTAGTTTGGTTGTGCATACATATTTCAGTTGTACCTATTTACTAGAGATAATTATATGGCGGACGAGAAATAGATGATTGAAGGCGATTTGGATAGTTATAAATTGGGTTCCTTTTTACTTGAGCACTTAAGCTAAAGGGAAATATTTAAACTAGATGAGTTCAAATGTTGCTATAATTGCTTTCCAGAAAGCATCAGGGACTACAAGTTTTCTCATGGATGTTGGATTACCGTTCCAATTAAACTAAATTAGGGGAAGATTAGGATTACAAAAGACTTTATTTCATCTTGCTATTTTCCTCTTCTATATAGGTTTTCTTCATTCCTTTTTTAATTTCCTACATGATTATTTGTACACTATTTTAAGAGTTTAACCTTTCTCATTAACTTCAGAAAGCCAATCTACACTAACTTGGTATCAAAGCTTTAGTGCTTGAGATCTTGGACTCTCAAATTAGGGTTTCGACTTTGTCTTAATGCTCAGAATGCTAAGTTTCTCTTTACTATCTCTCTAATTCAAGGCTTACCTTCGGCCTCTGGAAACCTAAATCTGGATCCGTTCTATCGTGGCAACATCCATAAGCAATGTTCAAAAGGTGTAAACGGAAACCAAGGCATTTTTTCCATGAGGCGAGGTAAGTTTCCAGCGGTTTTGAGGTGTTAGCCTCATGATGATAAGAAATAAACTCCAAGGAAACTATAAAATATCTAGGGATTCCTTAGTCAATAGGATAAAAAAATATAAATTTCAAGTAGCAAATAATTAGTCATCCTTTTGCAGTGGGATTTTATTGTTAACGCTGCTTTAGTTTAAGGAAAAAAAAGAAAACAAATCTAGGGAAGCTACCAAAGTGAAACTCTGTCTTTGGTTGATGCTTGAAGTCAGAGAGAGGTCCACTCTGGAGACACATTTTTTTTGGAATGATTGTATATGTTGCAAACTGTTTGTTTACAGCCTTTTGAATGGGTGACTTTTGGTTTTTAACTCTTTGTAGTTTTTTTGGGGGCATTGGCAGCATTTTATATGAGAGTTATGTTTTAAAAAAATGAAGTTATTTTGATATAAATCTCGGTAAGTCGGTAACTGTGCGCCAATTAACTTCATAAGCAGTCTTTTTATATGTTAATGGGCCAAAATGAATAATGGGCCAAAATGAATAATGGGCCAAAATGAATAATAAGCCAAAAAACAAAAATTATTTTGCAGCATATGCTTCACATATTTAAATGTATGCATAGAGGCGTGAACATCAATTGACCAAGGTCCACACCTCCTGGAAGCGCATTTGCAGCTAAGCCTCGAAGCGTGTAAGTAGGTAGCGCCTCGTTTAGAGCCGGGCCTTGAGGCTTTCAAGATTTTCAAAACCATGCCCGTACCTCTGGGTAAAAACAAAAGTCATGCTACTATCTGCTATCACAAACCCGAAGTGGCAATTTCTTTCTGAAGCTTGAAGTCGTGACTCCCTTCTTTTGCATTGGTGGTTTTTTAAGCCCCTTATAATGTGACTTCAGGGTCGTTTCTGAGCTCCAGCTACTTTTTTCCTTTTTCTTTTCCAGAGCACATAGCAGACCACCGTTTTACGGTTTGACGTTGCTGCTTTCTAGTTTTTCATTGTGGATTTTATTTTTAGATTTGAAGGGGATTGTGTGCACCAACCGTCTTTGAGGTAAAGGGGAAATATTAGTAACTGTGGGTTTGAATATTACATTTCAGTCCCTTCAGTTTAAGAATTGTGCAAGTTTGTATATGGGGTTTCCAAAATATTGCATATTTATTGCTTAGCTTTTGAAACATCAAATTCAGATTCTAAACTTTCAGAATCATGCAATTTGGTTCCAAACTTTTGTGGTTGTCTCCTTTATTGGAATTCTTTGTGGATCCCTTCAATGACTTACTTCTTGGCTTCTCAACTATTCAGCTATTGAGTGTTCCTTGGTGATCTTTCGTTTAATGTCTTGTTTGTGATTTAGAGGGAATTCAAACTTTAGTATGGATCACAAAGCAGTTTTCGTTTATTCTTACAATAAAATGTGTCTTCAATGAATATTCACAACTCTACCTTACCTACTCATATTAAATTGGTTGAGGTGAATTCCCATGTTTGGTTTAATGTTCTTGAGATGCATATTAGGGATCGGAAGAAAAGGGATATATTGAAGGGAGGAGTACATCTACAGAGATGAAGTTGAAGAAGCTGTTGTCAAGTCCTGGCCGATTAGTTCAATGACTGAAAATTTGATGTCACACTTTGGTTAATGTGGCCTAGCTAAGGAAGTCTCAAGTGCTGTTAAGAGGAGTTATCTTCATATTTCTAATTCTTGACATGTCTATGAATTAATTAAGAAGTATTTTCAATTACGTCAAGATGCTCAACCTGTTGCACAGTACTATAAGTTAAACTTAGTTTTTCTAAGACTCGATTATCGAAGACCCAATGATGTGTGCCCCTGATGTAAAGAAGTAAATGGAATCATATTGTTAAAGATCGGGTTTATATGTTCCTTACATGTCTTAATCATAGCTTGAATCAAGTTACTAGTCATGTTTTGGCTACTATTGCTCCTGCTACTTCAGGAGAGACATATAATGGTCCTGCAAGCTACAACAGGGGAAGAAATTCACCTTGAGGGCTGAGCTTTAGCTATCCCAAAGAATCACTATCAGTCAGCTCCCTCGACTACTGCGGTAGTACAACCTCAACTAGATTCTGTTCTCACCACCATGTCTTTTCGCTCACTGTGATGACTGTTAGGAGCTATATGGATCTGTAGAGTGGTATAAACTTAAGTAAACTGAAAAGAAGTCTCATCGAATGTACTGCTAATGCCACTCCACTTCTAGTGCAATTTCTTTTGCAAATGTTACTCATACTACACATCTTGGAGAATCTAATCAAGACGAGAATTCGACTTGGTAGAAAACAGAGGTGTGCATTTCCATTCAAGTGAGCATGTATCGATGTGTCCACTTGAGGGGGAAGGTTGGAATGCTGTTTCAAAATTACTACCTACACGACGCCTTCCGATCTATTAAATTTAGGACCTGGAAAAATTTTATTTCTCTTGCTATTTTCTTTGACTAGTAGGTTTCCTTATTGCTTTTATTTTCATATGTTTATTTGTTCACTATTTAAATGATTGAACCATTCTTATTAATTCAAATAATCCAATTTATTCTAATTGATTCTTTAGTACATGAACTAACCTGATTATCACAATCACTTACTCATTATTGAGATATTATTTGTCACAAGAACCCTAGTGATTTGTGACCATATTTTAACACAATCTTCCGAATTTGTTAAATATGGCTTAACATGTAACTTCACTTTTTGTTAAACATGGTGGAGTTTTGATTAGATGATGTTTGCATGTGATGGAATCTTCATTTCATGCTTACTTTGAAGAATCTTGGAATTTGGAACTTGTCATTGCCAAACAGATTAAATTTGGAATTTGGAACATGAAGGGCTTCAGAAGGGGTGGGGAGTTAATGATGATAAATAAAATTGAGAAGCGAAGTTAGTACTTTTGTAAAGTGATTAACTGAAAGATAATGAAGTTTCTGGTTCGTAAGAGTGATATGACTGTAATCGAACAGGTCAAAGGAGCAAGAAGTGAACCAAAACCAGCTTCAGTTTGTGATTTGGAGTGTCTAATTGCTTTAAACATTCCATAAGAAAACGAAGTAATGGATTACTATAAAGGTATTGACGTAGCACACCTCATATATATTGTTAACAAGAATTTAATCTGTTGTAATAGAATAAGCACGTTCTGTAAGTTATGGGTGCTAATTATTATTCGACACTTGTATGACTGCCCAACAGCTGACTCCTGCTATATGTACCATGAAGTCTTTTCAAGGGTTTAGATATCGTGCAACTGAATGGGAATTGAGGATATGGAGAGGATAGTGAGTGGCGGTTTGAATCAATAGGAATAATTTATAATGATGTTTCTACTCTACCTTATTCAGGCAGTGAATAAGTGTTCCACTGTTCTGTCCTTCTTGAATTCCTAGAAGGATTTAATGTATTCTTTACGTGCCATACTTGAGTGGATTGGAGTAACTTTAGTCTGGCGTGATCTGAACGTTTTTCGTCTCAACTTACAATCTGTGTTTGTGATTGGATGCAAGAATAAGTTCTTTTTTTGGCAAATAATTAGACTTTCCATTAATCTAATGAGTCCTTTTTTACTAGCAACTAACACTCAAGATGCTTTAAGAAAAACATAGCACTAGTTTAGATTAACTTCTTCCTCTCAATATTCAAATGTATTACATGTGAAATTATAACAAGTCTACTTTCTGTATCTTTCAATCTGAATAAATGATAGACATTACCTTCAAGTTATGAAATTTCAATATAGGTTGGTGACTCTGTTCCTTATAAAATTAGGCTATTGAATTTAGTATAAGGAGTAAATTGGAAATTTGGAGCATTTGACAGAAGAGCTATGGGCTATGAAACTGGGTCTAAAGCTTCTGCAAGAAAGAGCAAGAAATGGTTCCTTCTGGTGGCCGTATATCAGCAATCTTCCTGAAACTTACAGTGTACCAATTTTCTTTCCTGGTGAGGATATAAAGAACTTGCAGTATGCACCTCTTCTTCATCAGGTACTTATCTATCTCCATGGACCTACAAAGTGTGAGATTCTCTCACCGCACATACTGTATTTACCGGAAATAATTATTTACTATTCATTTTTTCGCTAGGTAAATAAGAGATGTCGGTTTCTTCTTGATTTTGAGAAATTAGTGAAACATGAAATTGAAACTCTCAAAGGAAGATGACCACCCATTTGGAGGCCAAGATGTAGACGCCTCTTCACTTGGGTGGGCAATGTCAGCTGTTTCATCTCGAGCATTCCGCTTGCATGGAAGTAAACGTCCAGATGGGACCCACATTGATGATCCAATGATGGTTCCATTAATTGATATGTGTAACCATAGTTTCAAACCAAATGCTGAAATTGTTCAAGAACAAGAGGCAAGCAATGAGAAGATGCTTGTGAAGGCATGTATTAGTTATTATTCTACTGAAAGTGAAATCTATACAGATGTGTGAAGGACCTATGTCCATTCTGTCGATCTGATCATGGTTCCTTCTCTCTTCATTCATTATTTTCCTTTGCTCTATGCCTAACAGGTTATTGCTCAAACCGAGATTATGCAAAATGATCCGTTATTACTGAATTATGGCTTTTTAAGTAATGATTTTTTTCTTCTTGATTACGGATTTGTGATGGACTCAAATCCATATGACTGCATTGAACTCAAATATGATCCTGCTCTGCTCGATGCTGCAAGCATGGCGGCTGGTGTCTCATCCCCTAACTTCTCATCACCATCTTCCTGGCAACAAGAGATTCTGTTGCAGCTTAATCTACAGGGAGAAAATTCTGATCTTAAGGTATGGGCTTTATGTTGTGTTAAGTTTTCTTTATTTTTTGGAGTTATTTCCTTCATGATTCATTATTGGCAGCTTGTTGCTCTTGCTTTTAAAATTTTAAAGTCCTTCAAGTGCAATGACATGATCATATGGCTAAAAATCCTTGTGATAGTTAGTGATTGTAGTGAATATATAGAAGACATGCCCTTTTGCATATAATTATTAACAAAGATCTTTTAGACATGAAACCAACTGATATCATTTTCTTTTCTTTATTATTATTATTTTATTTATTTTTACCTTGAGGTTCTTGAATGAAACAACTTTAGGAAAGAATCAACTAAATTTTCTAATAGACTTGAACTGTCAATCATCTACCTTGACATCTGACTCTTCCCTTTCCTAAATTTTTACTTAAAACATCAAAGGAAATGAAGAATATAGAAGATCCTCAAGAATAAGGTGGTGCTTATATTGTTGAAACCAGCATATATATTTTATCACCAAGTCCTAGAGTGGGGAATCACACACTAGAAATGCACATTTGCTTTTTAAACTCATGGCTTGTTATCTTGAAAGGTTCGTTTAGGGGGCTCAGAGTTAGTAGAGGGCCGTTTGGTGGCTGCCTTGAGAATTCTCCTGTCCAGTGACAAAGTGGCAGTGGAAATGCATGATTTGAATACACTCAAATCGTTATCAGCTGAAGCCCCTCTCGGAATATCAAACGAGATAGCTGCTTTTCGCACCATCATTGCCCTGTGTGTGATTGCTCTTCAACACTTCCCAACCAAAATAATGGAGGATGAGTCCCTATTGAAACAAGGCATTTCCACCACGACAGAGTTGGCCATCCGATTCAGAATCCGCAAAAAGTCCATCATTGTTGATGCAATGCAGGATCTTACAAGGAGAGCGAAGTTACTCATGTCAAAGGAATCTGTAACTGCCTAATAGTGCATGCTGTAAGATGGCTTACGGGACAAATCTCATTAACTCGCTTCTCTCTTCACATTCTCTGCTCGAAAATATTTGGAAAATTTGAGGTTTTGTTTTTCTTTTATCTAGTTATTATTACACAGCTTTAACATGTCCCGCACTAAAGACTGAAATATACTTATATACACTGCTAAAATGCATGTTTCCCTCTATTATTTTTGAAATAAATTTTTTTTGCCGCCAAATTGAGATTTTGTTTACGAATAATTAATGTTTAAAAACCATTTGATGCCTAAATAAGAATATGGAAAGCGTTTATCACTGTGTCAAATTCATTAGAATTTCCATGCGGGGACTCCTCCCTTCCACCCCGCACCCCAACCCCGAAGTGATGCTTTAAATTCTTTGTGAAAATTGAAAAATTATTTTGCATTAGCAAATACACAACCCAAAAAATGGCATTTATATCATTTGAAAGCTAAGTTTGAAAAGTTTGGATTAGATTACACAATAAAGTGAAATGTTAAGGTTATGTTGTATCAGTTACCTAAATTTTAGTTGTATTATAGATAATACATGGAAGTTTTTCTTAATAATTAAATATAGAGTGATGCTACATGTACATGTGAGCGTACAAATATGTTTACAGATAGGAAATAAAATTATAATTTTATCCATGTATTTTCTATTTGTTTTATTACACGGTATGTGGTAAAATTGTAATTTCATACTCTTTATGTACACAACAAGAGGGGATATTTTAATTTCACACCCTGTTTGTAAACAACTCCGTTTGTAAACATAATATGTAGTGAAATTGTAATTGCTACAAAACATTCATGAGATTTCTGAGTACTTTCATGTAATATATAATTTATTTATTTTGCCAATAATTTATGTTCATATATCGCACGGGGTGTGTAAAGGTGTGCATACCCATTTAGCAAAATAAAAATAAAATCCATTCAACTACAAGCGTAATATTCAAAGAATTTTTACAAATTATATTATTTTAAAATATCTTTTTCAAATGTGTAGATATTTTATCATTCTTTTTCTTTTAATATATACTAGTTGTATACCTGTGCGTTGTACGAAATAGAATAATTAGCAAAAAAAATACTTGATAATTTAAAAAACTAAATAATCACAATTTTATTGTGTATTATTCACTCATATACACATGCTACTAATAATTACAATTTTATTGCGTACAATTTTTTCACTTGATACAAAATTAATTAAATTGTCATTTATGAAACAATACATTAAACTAATAAAAATGAGAATTAATGAGAAATTTTTTAAAACGATTTTAATTTCACGTTGAATATAAAAACTAAAAAACCATAGAAAAGAGAGCATACAAATTTTATGTAACTCCAAAATTTTCATACACTCATATCTTTGTTCAATAAGTATAGTGCATGAACTCTAAGAAACATTTAGAGTGTGGATGATATTCATTTATCAAAATTCAAAATGAATTCTTTATCACATTCAATCTCTACCATATATTCTTGAAAAAATTATTTTTCACACATCCTCATATATTGTCATATATTCTCCAAAGAAATCACTACTTACTAAATCCATTCTTAAAAAAAAAAAAAAATCTAAAAGTACACATCCTCTTATTACAAAAGACCCTAGGGAAGTAATATTACAATAAATAATAAATTCTATATGATTTACCCCAACATTAATTTTTAACCACTTTTCACTCTAAAAAAGAATTAAATCATCATCATAAAATATTATTATTATTATTGTATCCCTCTCAACTTAAGTTTTTACCTATATATAAATTTCCCAAAAAAAATAGTAAATTAAATAATGTAGCAAAAATATAGCCATATATTTTATGACATGTGGTTTATCATATTGAATTAAATTAAAGTAAAAGTTTTGAAACTGATTTAATTTTAACCACTTTCCGCTCTAAAAAAATTAAAAGAATTTTTTATTTTTGTTCTAAATTATCATCTTCAAGTATTATTACTATTATATCCTCTCAACTTAAATTTTTACTAATATATAGGTTCCCACAACAAAATAATAAATTAAGTAATGTAGTAAACATATAACCATAAGTTTTATTTTATGACATGTTGTTTATCACATTAAATTTAATTAAAGTAAAAGTTTTGAAATTGATTTAATTTTACTTCTTATTATTATTATTATTATTATTATTATTATTATTATTAATCTCACAAGTAGGCACTTCATCGAAATGTTAAGAAAGTCCCTGAAATTCGTCTATCAACTGTTAGAATTTCAAAAATATATAAAATATTTGAAGATAGCCTAAAAACTAATAGAATAGATATACCAAACACTAAGGGTGTACTTGATTGCCATAATTTCCATAGAAAATATTAGTTTTCTACCTAAATTCTATTTTTGTGATGTTTGATTAGCTTTTTTTTCGTGAAAAATATTTTCCCACTTTTTGTCGCGTGACCATATTTTCCAAGAAACAAAGAAAATATTTTCCTTAGGGGACCTAGGTAATTCATCCAGAGAATTGGAATCTCGTATTTCTTAAAATATTAGATTATTTTTTAACTTATAAAATATAAAAAATTGGAAAACACGCACATGAATTAAGAATTTCTCATTTTCTTTTTCTTTTTTCTTTTTTTTATGGATTTTATGTAACATAACATTTCTTTCCAATGTTATTGAATATAAGATCTTATAATTATTTCAAATTTTCTAATTATGGATCGTTGTTGAGGTTTATAATTTTGTTTTATCTTCATATTCATGCACAAATCACTCACTGAATTTCTTACAATTTCTTTTTTAGTATAAGCATCTATTTATTAAGTGCATTACTGGAATAATTGCTGACCTCAAAATTATTCATTGAATCATAAGTGGTAAATCATCTGACGAGTTAGAAAGCCTCACTCTATATACCCTATCTTCATAAACATTCTCATCTTATTATCATTGTCCAAGAAAAAAAATCATGCAGGACAAAAGCTTGATATTAGTTATCTTTTTTTTTATTCGTCATAGTTTGATTTCGTCTCAAATATAAATATATGTTCAGCTCAAAATTGGAGCTCGCGTAGTTTTGACAAAAAAAAAATTTGGCAAATAAAAAAATACATGGAAAAAATTATAATTTATATATAAAATTTGATAATTTCTATAAAAAAAATAATGATTATCAAAAAATAAAATTTGGTAAAAAGAATTGATTCCATGGAAAATAATATCTATCAAATACTAAAAGATGAAAAAAACAACTATTTTTAGGTGAAAAATTAAGTCAATCAAACACGTGTAATTAACATTTCCTGTGAAAATTAATTCTGGAGAATTCAATTGCTTAGAATTCATTTTCTTTCTATACATTTTTCATACTTCTAATCAAACAGTACCTAATAGATAATAAACAACATAAGATTGAAAATTAATTTAGAGCTTAATTAGGGATGTGCATACATATATATATGTGTATGTATGTATGAAAAAAATATAATATTAGAGATTAACTTGCAATCTCTCAAATTATATACGAATATATAATATATATTAATATGAGAATGTGTATACGATTGAAAACACATAAAATGAAAGCATATATAAGTGGGAGAGTAGATATATATATATATATATATTTATTATTTCATTTATTTATTTTTTAGAAAATATCTGAACTCGAAAATCCAAACCCAATATATAACTTATATATATTATAATTACGTATATTATATATATGAGTATAAAATAAAAATATATATATAATATATTAGAGATTTAATTTGAATCTTAATTAGTTGAAAATGTGTATATATATTATTAAAATAAAGTAAATAAAAAAGAGGCATTTATATGTAGGATATTGGTTTTTGTGGGAAAATTTGCATATAGCTACTATCCTACTTTAATATATATATTAATATTAATCAAATTTAGTATTTATTCAATCTAATTTTGTTGGTCAATTTATTGCTTGCAAAGATAATACTTTATTATATTGTTGTGTTTATCCCGTACAATTTTATTAGAAAGTTGGTTGTTTACAATTTTACAATTAAAAAAATATATAACAGGTCATGATACAACCCAAGAAGACTCATCTCACAGTCTAATAAAAGTGTAATTAATTATGCATGCATTCAGATCACAAAATTATGATGCATATTGTTTAAGCAAAACATCTCATTAGAAAGCTTACCAAGTCAGGTGTCCAACGCAACTTTTGGATTTTAATTCCAAGTTTTTTACTAAAAGTTATGTACGTTGGAACACAACTGCCAAAAGTATGTGACCGCGTGTAACTCATGCGGCCAGATTCAGAGGGTGTTTGAAACATACGACCTTCACTTGACCTCATGCGGCCGCACCAGAAGATTTTCGTAATTTTTTTTATTTTTAATTTCCTTTTTTTTTCCTTTTTAGTATTTTCTTGTTTGCTAAGACAACTAGGTCTTCCACATACTATATAAATCCCTTTATTTCATTGTAAATATACATTCAAGAATATTATTAAGTTGAGATATAAAATTAAAAGTTTTTTTTCCCTTCTTTGTCAAATTGAGAAATTTTGTTCTCAATTGTTTTTCTTGTGGATTTAAGAGCATATTCACATATCAAAGAATATTGATCGTGTTCTTTGTGGCGTGTTATAAAATTGAGTTTGTTGATTAATAAATTGACGGGTTCAAATTTTACAACTTCAGCCTAATTTGTATCCGACGAGACTTTCTTGGGCGTAATTCTTATAGTTTGAGGGGTCTGGGGGTTGCGACGCTTCCGGGTTCGCATCAGGTCATTTTCCGTGCAACCTCATTTGTTGAGTTGTGGATCATAACGTATTCATGAATTAGCGATCACCTTAAATTGTTTTCCCTATATCAAAGTATTTTCTGCGTGCTAGCAGTTTCATGCCCACAATATAATTTATTGAGAATTTTTATCATTTTTACACAGTATATTTGATAGGTGATACTTATCAGTTTGTTGGAAGTCGTTATACTTTAGATTAACAATAAACGGTCATGAAGGAAAAGAAAAAAAAAAAGATCGAAAACATATGGACATTTTGTTAGATTAATTACTTTACGACTATAAGAATAACACTGATTTGGTTACTTCAAATAATCTTGATATGACTCGCTTTTCCACCAACGTGCTTAGCAATCCACAATCAATTTTGCTTCCTAACTCGATCAATATGATGCTGATACAATATAATAATTCAGTTAACACGACTTTTAATTTTTTCATATGAATTTTTTTTTATCTTGCATTCATGCATCAAAGCTGCATTCACATGTGTTGGTACTATATTGTAACTTGCAAATTCTGGCTCATGGGGAAGCACTGAAAAAAATGACAAGTAAAACGAGAATTTGGAAATAGAGATTCAGGTTGTGAAGTCTCTTTGAATAAAATCTTAATATTTAATTGTCTTTACTAAAACATATGAAATGTGAGTTTAGAAACCTCATTTTCCACGCGCTCTTATAAAGAATTAAATCGCAAAATAGAGAAACGATTACATATTGCTGCAGGTGTATAATACACACTAAATCCATGTAGGTCATGTTTTTTTTTTAACGATATCAAGCTTCATAAGCATCATTGCGCTACATTTTATATATGACACTCTTTTAGAACTCTATCTGTACAACGCACGAGTGAAAATCTAGTAAGTTATCAAAAGAAAGTGTTTTCACTAATTAATCCTTTTCTTCTTTTTCTTTAATGAATAAAATTCCTATTTAAAAAAGAAAATTACGGGTTTTGGGGAAAAAAAATCATTACGGTGGATAGTGGATAGGTCAACAGCTCTATTTAAGGACCCGTTACCACTTTCTAGAGTTAAAACTGCCAAAATTCGACTAACTTTCTAGAATAAGCAATAATATTTCTCCTTCCTAAACGAAAAAGTTCAGCTATTCAGAGAAGTACTCTAATAGGGTATTCTACACTAATAAGAAATCAACACGTGAGTTTTTAGACCTTAGTTTTAAGACTTTGAATCTATATGTGGGTTATTAATTGATTTGAAGTACCCTATTAACGTACTCATGAAATACCAGATATTTTCTCTTTCGTAAAACTTCTTTTTTTTTTTTTTTTTTGAAACCCCTTCGTAAAACTCTTTTGAACGGTGGTACTTTCGAAGGAATTTCCATTCAACATGAATCTTGTTCCAAAGTTCATTATTATTTTACTTGTCGACCCAATTAGAAAAGGTCAGTTCATGAATTCGAAGTATTCAATTATGAGATGCTCCACTACTTAATTAATTCTGATCACGTCTCCTCTCTAATCATGACGATGGCAGCAAAAAATTAACTTAAATGAGTTTCTGATAATCTGAGTCAGCAATTTGTTTAGACTCATCACTATACTAATAGACTCTATCCAATGTACCAAAGATGGAACATACGTAGAAGTAAAATAAAACTTTATAACTACTCAAGTTTGTATACTTTACATTACATTACATATGATAATTACAATCAAACTTATATAGAAAGTTAACATTATAGTAATGGTGCTTACTCAAATAAGTTGATCTAACAGTTTTTGTCAAATCAAAACATTTTATATCACGAGTAATTTAAACGTGCATTGCACGTTATATGATAATATAATATTAATCACATAATAGTAACAAAATACTCTCTCCGTCCCATAAAAGTAGTCAAGTAGTTATTTTCATATAAATTAAAAAACGATAGTTAATATAGTTGAAACATTTTACCTTGTCTTTCCACATATATCTAGGGCCGGACCTCTACTCAATAGGGCCCAAAGCAAAGTCCCCTACATTCCGATCTTTTTTATTTAAATATTTAGCTAAAATAGAGCAGAAAAACTAATGATACTAACTATTATTATTTAATAATAAAAATGAAATAACTAGTTTGTTGAACAAAAAGAAAGTTAAATAGCATTTCATCGATCAAGAAACTTACAAGTGTCAACTTCTAATCAGAATGAGGAAACGAACATGACCGACGCTAGAACTTGGAAGGCTAAAAGAACGAACTCAAGAAGACAAAGAGTCGAAGCAGTACAACCTCAAATTTTAGAATTTTGGAGCTGGATTTTTGTGTTTCACTGTTTTGTGTGGGGGGGGGGGGAATCCCTTGAAATTGGCCCCCCAAAATTTCAGGCTCTAAGTAAAGGCATGCTGTACCTGTGGTCAAGTCTGGCATTGCATAGAGTTTTATTGTTTAAAATATTTTCAATACATTAGTTGAATAAAAATAATTAATTAGAGGCACATATAGAAATAAAAAATTAAATACATACTCAATATGATAAGTGGACTATCTTTTTGAGATGGACAAAAATGAAATAATAAACTATCTTTTTAGAATGAAGGGGGTATTTTAATTATAAATTGTAAGCAAACAATTGTTAATTTTTGTTTTAAAATTTGTAATTGAACTGACAATTACAATTATTTTAGAGTAGGAATGACAACTACAATAGTTTTCGAGTATCTATTTTGTTCTTTCATTAGTGATGATGGTGATAACATGATTTAAAAAAAAAAATCTTAAGCTATCTAAAATGTATTGATACTTTTTGTATAATAGTAACTGAAAGTTGGGGGGTGATTGAAATTGAAGAATAAACTAAAAGGAATTGAAATTAACTATAATAAAAAAAAGGTTTTAGTTGAAAAGTTTAATGGAAAATAAGGCAAAAAGGATTAATGACATGTAATAAATTGGGTGCAATAAGAAATAGGGGTCAAATAGGAATTAAGAGAAAAAGATAGGAACAAAATGGGAAATCAAATGTTTTAAAAAGATATCATCTTTTATATATTAGTCATTTATTATATATTTTCAACACATACCATAGATCATAGACTGGATTCTTTTTTTTCTTTTTTTTTTTTTTGTGATTGCAAAAAAAAAAAAATTATTGCAAGAAAATAGACTGGATTTCCTTTTTTTTTTTTTTATCTTTTTCTGATCAAAACTGCATATTTCATATAACAAGTATAAAAAAAAAAGTGCAATGCACTTGATTTGTAATTCAATAATTCTATGAGCTAATAATTTTTATTTATATCAAACGAAATTGTTTACTTTTTATAACTATTGGTTATAAATTAGAAAGAAATAAATTCAAAAATTTAAGGTAATTTGATCTAAATATAATTTGTAACCATTAGAGACGCGAATACGGAAATCAAATTTTTGGAGTGAGGATGATGAATATTAATCTGAATTCTTCATCAATAAAAAATAAATTAGAAAATATCAAATGGCAAAATAGTTTCCTTGACATTATTATGAAGTTTTTGACATCAAGTAACCATATTTAGTCTTACTAGTATCAGACACGTGCATTGCACGTGATTTGTAACCTATATGATTTATGAACAAATAATTTTTATCTATACCAAGTGAAATTTTTTTATTTCTACAACTATTAGTTTAAAAGTGGAAAATTAATATATAAGAAATCAATCTAAAACTTTAAGGTGATCTAATCTAAATAATAATTTGTAATCATTATAGAGGTGATACGAAAATCAAATTTTCGCACTGGGCGTGATGAATATTGATCTAAATTCATCGTCAATGAAAATTAATTAGAAAATTTCAAAAGGCAAAAAATAAAAATAAAAAAAATAGTAATCAAACACTATGTAACATTTTGATATTATGTAACTTTATCTAGAATTAAAAAGGTGAAAAGTCACTAAAAACTTCTACTTGAGCATACGTATTGAGACCTTAAATAGTCAAGTGAAATCTAATCTAGAAGTGATTTGATCCATGAACTGTATCGTGGTAAATATTGTAATGTTAGAGGAATCGTTAATGTTGGGTTATGACAAGGATCCAAGTCAGCAAGGAATGTGCGACATGGTGGTGAGAATAGAATAGGATTTCTTTTCGGGGCTATGTACGAGGTGAACGTGAGATTGGAATAGTTTGATCAAGAATCGTGTTTGGAGTTTAAACATACATATTATAATAATTCTCTCTCTAGGTTCTATTTTTAGACAGAAAAGCCTCTCTTTCACTAGCACCCCAAGGCCCATATTTATAGGCGAGTTTCGGGGCGTTTTGGGAATTTTATACAAATCTATTTGGAAAAGAACTAGTTTGTTACATGTGAAAGTACAAAATGTTCCTAGTTCTTGTTTTAATAACTACTATTAACCATCAACTGCCTCTCATATTCGTCACGCTCTTTTTCAAGTCTAGACCATTAGGTGGTAAGGATGAATTTCTGATCGGCATGTCTGAGATTAGCCATCCCTGATCAGCCTCAATATTCCGATCTCAAACCGTCCTATTTTAGCTCCAAAAAGGCCAATTCTTAGTGGTTTTTTTCCTTATCGCCCTATATGTTCTGTTCGGCCAAATCGGTGACGTGTCCAGCTCGGCTCTACTTTGTGAGCTAGTAGTAACAATTTCCCCCATCATTTGAATAAGCCATGATCAGATGAATCTAGCTATTGAGAATGATGTCCCATCAAATGTGTTCTGATGCTCATCAGCTCACCTGTCTCTGACATCCTGTTTGGAATCTGGGAGTTGTCAGTGCCACGTGGCACTCTCTGGTTGGTTAGTCAGACCATGGAATTCTATACTTGGCAGCATTTAAACACGAATGATGTCAGCATCAGTCAGTTCAAGTTGAGTCCTTTCGAATTCCATGTCGTTCTATTATAAATAGGCGAACAATCCCCTTATTCTTCACCTTCACTCTTCCAAATTCTCTCTGCAAAAATTCTCTCTAGCCGATCAGGTCTTCTGTTCATCCTTTCCGGACAGGTGCTCTGGTTGTTTGTTGTCTAGGTAAACAATTCTATCTTTCTTCTGTTCAATTATTCCCCATTTTTCCTTTTTGGGTGAGATGTTAAAAATTAAGATCAAGTACTCTTGGCCTTCCTCACTTTGAGTTATGGTGGACGATAAGGGTGAGATCTGAGGTGGTAATGACATCAGCTTAGACGTATCTGAATGAATGAACACTGGGATCACGAAATGAATCTGCGGGTCAGGTCTCCAGATCGGGGCTTCAGAAGTAGAGACCGATGTAGAGGAATAAATACATTATAGTCAAGAGGAAGTTGAGGGTCTGAGTGCAGTGATGACGAGGGTTTTGGTTATCAAACAGGCCACGCCCATTTCCTGAGGCTGGGCCAATCAATGAGGGTGACGCTGTTTTTAGGGATGAGATTGTTCCTTTCTGAAGCGGTCCATCTTCGTGTCGTTCACAGACCTCCACCTTCCATAGGGGATGAACCTTCAAGCTCAGTGCTAGATCCCACTCCGGGAGGGATACGATGGGCCACAATTGGGCTCAGATCTAGGGTGAAACTGAGCCAACTTGAAGCTTAGCATCGAGAGTATGAGGTTCCATCAAACATCGAATTCCTCCTTCCCTAACCAGGAGAGGAGGCTCATCGTCCACCATCTGGGAACATGGCGTATACCAAAGAAATGTTGGAAGCCAGTCTCAGATTGCTTCTCCCTCGTCTGGTTATGGACTACCTACTCTTTTTGGAGATGGCCCCCATCTAAATCGTGCCTAATGGGGGAAGAATGATCTTGGGGTTTGTCATACTCTGCCATGATCTGAGGGAACCTATGCTATATGTCAGGGTTTTCAACCATTTTTACTAGTTCAAAAGGGACAAAGCCGGATTGGGCTTCTACTACGCTACTGTCAGACCAAGCCTGGCCAATCCAACCCAACGCCTCTTAGACTCTATCAAGAATTGGAAATTTGACTGGTTTTGGTTTAAGGGAGAGTGGAGGTCAAAACCTCGCGATACCTCAGATGACGACTCTATCGTTACTGAAAAATTTATTCTATTTAGTGAGTTATACTCTAATCACGACATATTTCAATCCACCATTTAATATTCTCTTGACATCTTTCTCTAAACAAGAAACGTGAAAGACTACCAAACAAAAGAGGTCAAAAACAGATTCTTTGAGCTCGTGGGTGACGATCTTTTCTGGAACTCACTACAAAGACATTCTCACTCCTGAGAGGCTGTGGAAAGCAGGCCTAACCACTTCAAACCACTTCAAATAACTTTGGCCTTCATCTTGATCCGATTAGAAGAAAGCAGGTCTTAATCTTCTCAACCCTGACCCATGCCCGTTAATTTTTCATACTTAGAAATTTTTTTACTCGTTTCACTTGAGCTTATTTGAGTCATCTCTTTTTTTCTCAAAAGACGATATCCGTTATCATCCCTCCAAGAAGAAAGGTAAAAAATCTGGTCAAGCTTGTGAAGAGGAGGAAATAGAGGCAGCTGCCACACTCTGAGCAAAGAAAGCTAAGTCCAACCGTCCAACCACAGTAGGGAAATCATTCCGTATGGGACTAGGTGTCGTTCCCACTGGAGATGCTTCCAAGAAAAGACCTTCCAAACAGTCTAGGGATTTTCCGCCCAAGAAGACCAGGACGTCTGGCTCTGAATCTCAAAAAAACAATGCCGACCAAAAGGCTACTCCCTCTGGCACCGAAAAAAGATGCAAATCGATACTATCTACCAGTTCATAAGGCTAGGATGGCCGAGTTTGCAAAGAAAAATGACGGGTTACCTCAGATATGCCAAGATGCTAGGTCTATCATGAATCTAGGGCCTAAGGGTCTGGAGAAGGTTCCAGCTAGTGTCATAGGTGTCTATGAGGTCTTGAATAAGAGTTGTACTAAAAATGACAAGATGAAATTTGAGGGCATGGCCGCAATAGAGTCTGTCTGTTTGGCATCGTCCTTGTCCGACCAGCTTCTCATTGCCCTCATGCACTTTCGTTCTAAAATCAAACATGTGGTTGCCTTTGCTAAAAGGCTTCAAGATGAAATAGATAGACAATAGTTCGAACTAAGTGCCCTGAAAGAAAAAACTAGCCAGGGCCGAACAGGCTCTTAAAAATGAGAAGGCTGGCTGGCTGGTGGATCTCCAAAACCACACTTAAATATCTAGGTTCTGGAGAGACAATTTAGGTTATCAGTTGATGAACAGCATGGCAAGCTCGACTAGGCAAAGGAAACAACGAAGGTAGGCTACATCTCTCATATTAAGGCCTTTCACAAGTCAAAGCTCTATGAGGCTGACTAGCTAGACTCATTCATCATGGGTCAGGAGGACATGCTCTAAAAGCTTGAGGAACTACTTCCCTTGGCTGACCTCAGCTCTCTCATGGAGCAATATTAGAAGTTAAAGGCTGAGCACGAGCTAAATTTCGCTACCTAGAAGGATGCTGATCCAGACTTCATGGTAGATAAAAAGGAATAGGATGAGGAACCGATCCCTAATGGTGCTGAAGTCCAACCCCCTGTTATTCATATTCAGAGTGACGCCAATGAGAAGCGTTTTGAAGAGGCTCTGGGAAAATCAGGAACAGCTGAACAGGGTGATGATGCCAAACTGGCGGGGAACTAAATTTAGTTATCCTTTGTCCCCAATCCCCTTTTTGATTAGCCTTTGTTGACCTTAGGCAGCAATTAATTTTCTCGAACTCAATATTTTGTTATTTTCTGTTCTATTATCATTTTTATTTACGCATAAATGGCTCTCAATGACGTATCTGATCACAATACTTCATTTCATCCTCTATTAGTTGACATCTGAATCGTAGGAGGTTGCCCAATCAGGAATATTTTGCAAAATCTTCTTTAGTTGAAAAATTTTAGAAATTCTTCTAAGTGTTGAGTGTTACAGTCAAGAGTCTCACCCCAGGATATGAGCTAACTCTCATGTACCGATCATGGAAGCTTGGTAGACATTACAATTTTTTAGTCGAATAATTTAAATATTTGTCTAAGTGTTAAAATTAAAGGCTTCATCCAATTATATGGGTGTCCCCATCTAGTATGGATATCTTGTCCGGACTGTTTTGGCCAAAGTGAACTTGAAAACTTGACTTTGTAATATCACATTTTGCATGTACCTGTCTACAGTCTGAGTTCGACCGAATGTGGCCGAACTCAGGTTCAGCTGGCACTAGGAACGAATACGTGCCAGATCAGAAATGAAAATTTATCTATATTTTTGTTCAGACGATTATGGCCCATCAGGAATGTTATTTAGGGGTACGTTATCGAACCATATTCTACCCCAATCATGGGCGAGCTCAGATTCTCAGCTTTCTGTTGTTGATGTATGGCTAAAAAAGTCTGTGTAGTGTACATTGATGAATTATTGTTCTTGTTTGTGATTTGCATATTTTTTATCGAGATAATTGGTTCGGTGTTCGTCTTCAACTGCTGGGGGCTTCATTGTCCCAGTCGGGCTCAACAAACCTTGTGACCCAAGTTGGTGCTCCACTATCCTAGTTGGGCTCATCAAGCCTTGTTACATGATTTGAGGGGATTCGTTGCCCCAGTTGGGCTTATCAATCCTTGTGAGGTGATTTAGGAGGATTTGCTGCCCCAATTGGGCTTTTCAAGACTAGGGAGATTGGGCTTATCAAGCCTTGTTACGTGATTCGGGGCGTTCACAACCCCAGTTGGGCTTTTTGAGCCTAGGGAGTTGAGTTCCCTGATTGGGCTTATCAAAGCCTTGTTACGTGATTCGAGGAGTTCATTGCCCCAGTTGGGCTTATCAAGCCTAGGGAGTTGAGTTCCCTGATTGGGCTTAGCAAACCTTGTTATGTGATTCGGGGCGTTCGCTGTCCCAGTTTCAAGCCTAGGGAGTTGAGTTCCCTGATTGGACTTAGCAAGCCTTGTTATTTGATTGGAGATATGGATTAATTCTGAGCCGTTTAAATAATTACACTTTGGAATACAAAAGAATCGTTGAAGACCGTTAGGATGTCCTGACCAACCTTGGCCTTGATTACAGTTCATATGTGATCATCTCTACATATGAAGGTGTTTACTCGAAGATGCTTCACTCTATCTTACTGATAGTACTTCTTTATGTGTTCGGCATTTTAGGGGTGTGTCAAGCTTTTCCCATTCAAGTACGGCCACTTGTCTCAGGAGTATATCCAGGTTACATTCCCTTGCCATCTTCTGATTTCTCCGGACGATCCCTACCCCATGAGTGGTTTGCAACTTCATCATGTAGTGGTATATGGAAGTCTCCGCCTTAAATTCAGACAAGACGGGATGTCGTAGGATCGCATTGTAATTGGAGTTGACATCAATCACCACAAAATCTGCCAAAGTTCTCCTTACCCTGGGTTCATCTCTGAGTTCCACCATCAATGTGATCTGACCTTTCGGTGTTATAGACGGTCTAATGAAACCCTGAATTGTGCCTTGGTAGGGCCAGAGGTGATGCTCTTCTAATCACATTCTCTGATAGGTTTGCCAAAATAGCACGTTTACCGTACTGCTGTTATCCACCAATGTCTGATGAATTCACACTTATAACAGTGTCATGGTGATGACCAGGGCACCATTATGCGGATGAATAACGCTTTCTGTGTCTGCCTCAGAGAACATGTGACCCTTATCAATGAGTTGTTGGATCTCACACTTTAAGTCTCAACAGTCATCTGTCTCATGGTTAATAGAGCGATGATATTTACAATACTTTTTCGGGTTTAGCTGTGTTGGATCTTTTCTGATGGGTTTGGGCCTTGGCAAGAGGTGTTTATCTCTGAAAGACATCACTATCAGCTCTGGGGTAGTATTTTTAACATATGGGTTATAGCCAGCGGTTCCAGCTTCGGTTGGTCTATCTTGAAATGATCAGACGCACAATTCTCCATCCTTCTACTGTGATTTCCATTTCTACTGAAAGGTTCACGATCCTTATCCTTCTTTTCTGGTTCCTTAGTGGGTTTATCTCCAAAGGCGGATGCATTAGCCCATTCCGCGGCAATATACTTCTCCGTTCTGGTCAGGCGATCTTGATATGTTCTTGTGCCATCTTTATGAACGTTTCTCGAGTTTCGTTGCAACCCAGAAGTCACCGCTAATAGGATTGCATCATCATAGACATGGTCAGTGCCCATGACCTGCTTGTTCAACCTGGCTAGGTAGTCCTTCAGCTTTTCCTCCTTTCCTTGTTTAACGGATAAGAAGGCTTCCTTTAGATTCATCCTAACTTTTAACCCTTTGAAATTAGCAATAAACTGAGATGACAGGCCTGTCTAGGACTGAATTGAACTTGTGGGTAGCACACGGAACTATCGGTGTGCACGATCTCCTAAAGTCGTTAGGAACGCCTAGCACATGATAGCTTCACTGAGCCTATGCAATTCTATCCAAACAGCAAACTTATAAATATGTATGACCGGGTCAGTGGCCCCATCATATACAGCGATATTAGGAGCTTTAATCTTGTCCTTGGTGGGATAGGCCTGTATCCAGAAGGAAGGATGAAGGCGTCATGATTTTTTGAGTCTGAGGTGCTCTAGTTTATCGGCTCTCTAGCTCCGCCATTCTTCTCCGAAGCCTTTCTATCTCCCCCTCAACCTCTCCGCCATCTTACGAGGAAAGTGGTACACCAACACGCCTCTAGTCCCATCCTTCCTATTCGGCATCTACGTGTCTCGAGTGGCGAGACTGGCTCATTTGTAGTTTATCCTTTGGCTTGGGGTTTGCTCCCATACTATAGGATCACTTTGATCCCAACCTATCAAACATTTTGTTCTCACGTTGAGCATTCTCCACGCGGGGGCGAAAATGATGGTTCTCCTTTTGAGATGTGATGGTCTGAGTGCAATGGGCTCCTCGTGCGTGAACTGGAGATCGTTCTCTATGAGTAGGTTCAGCCTCATCTTCCCGTTGATTCGGATCCTGAGCTGGGGGTGGAGGTTAAGGTTGTGTTGTCTCAATCTTTCCAATTCTCGCTGAAGGAACTCAACTTGAGATTGGAAAGCTCTGATTTTAGGGTTGACCTAGGCATGTTGGTTGCCCTCATCCACCCCGTGTTGCTGGTCTGGAGGCGCTAGGTGGTTCACCTAGCGATTGCTTGGTACCATTCGATTCTTCACCATTTTGTCGATGGAAATATGGTATGAGATAGTTTTGTAATCTGGAACATGCCTAACTAGTCACAAAGCAAGGCCTTTCCTCTAACGCCAATTGTTGACGGTTATGACTCAGACTCAAGTTAGCAAAGAATGTGTGATGTGGTGGTGAGAATAGATTAGGGTTTTTTTCTGGGGCTATGTCCGAGGTGAATGTGAGATCGGAATAGTTTGAACAAGAATTGTGTTCAGAGTTTAAACAGACATATTACAATAATTCTCTCTCTAGGTTCCTTCTTCCGGCAGAAAAGCCTCTCCTTCTCTGGGACCCCAAGGCCCATATTTATAGCCAAGTTCTGGGGCGTTTCGGGAATTTTATACAATATGTTCAGACAAGAACTAGCTTTTTACATGTGAAAGTACAAAATATTTCTAGTTCTTGTCTTAATAACTACTATTAACCGTCAACTGCCTTTCGTATTCATAACGTGCTTTTTTGAGTCTAGACCGTTCTGTGGCAAGGATGCATTTCTAGTCGGCACATTTGAGATCAGCCATTCTTGATCGGCCTCAATATTCCGATCTCAAATCATCCTATTTCAGCTCCAAAAAGGCTAATTCTTAGCACCTTTTTCCTGATTAGCCTATACGTTCCATTCGGCCAAATTGGTGAAGTGTCCAGTTTAGTTTCTCTCTGCGAGCTGGTGGTAACAATTCCCATCAAATGTGTTCTGATGCTCATCAGCTTACCTGCCTCTGAATTCAGACATGGAATTCTGTACTTGGCGGCATTCAGACACGAATGATGTCAGCATCAATCAGTTCAAGTTGAGTCCTTTCGAATTCCGTGTCGTTCCGCTATAAATAGGCGAACAATCCCTTCATTCTTCACCTTCACTCTTCTAAATTCTCTCTGTAAAAATTCTCTCCCAAGTCAACTAGGTCTTCTGTTTGTCCTTACTGTGCAGGTGCTCTGGTCGTTTATTATCTAGGTAAACGATTCCATCTTTCTTCTATTCAATTGGCTCCCTTTTTTCCTTTTTGGGTGAGATGTCGAAAATAAGATCAAGTACTCTTGACCTTCCTACCCTCAAGATATGACAGATGATGAGGGTGAGATCTTAGGTGTTAGTGACATCGGCTCAGACGTATCGAACGAAGGAATATTGGGATCAGGAAATGAATCCGTGGGTCAGGTTTCTAGATTGGGTTCAGAAGTAGAGACTGACGTAGAGGAAGAAACACATTATAGTCAAGAAGAAGTTGGGGGTATAAACGCAGCGACGATGAGGGTTTTGATTATCAAACCGTACCACGCCCATTTCCTGAGGCCAGGCCAATTGATGAGGGTAGCGCTGCTTTTGGGGACGAGATCGATCCCTAAGGAGAAATCCTTTAAGAACTGGTCCCTCTTCATGCCGTTCACGGACCTCCATCTTCCACAGGGGATGAACCTTCGACCTCAGCGGCAGATCCTACTCCGAGAGGGATACGATGGGCCATAATTGGGCTCAGATCTAGAGAGAAATTGAGCCAACTTGAAACTTGGCATCGGAAGTATGAGATTCCGTCAAACATCCAGTTCATCCTTCCCCAACCAGAAGAGGAGTCTCATTGTCTACCATTTGGCTATATGGCATGTACCAAAGGAATATTAGAAGTCAGTCTCAGGTTGCCTCTCCTTCGTCTGGTTACAGACTACTTACGCTTTTTGGAGATGGCCCCTATTCAAATCGTGCTTAATCAGTGGAGAATGATCTTGGGATTTATCATACTCTGGCAAGATCTAGGGGAACCTATGCTATAGGGTTTTCAACCATTTTTACCAGTTCAAGAGGGACAAAGCCGGATTGGGCTTCTACTACGCTACTGTCCGACTAGGCTTGACCAATCAAATCCAACGCCTCCCGGACTCAATCAAGAAGTGGAAATTCGATTGGTTTTGGGTTAAGGGAGAGTTGAGGTTGGAACCTCGCGATCTCTCAAATGATGACTCCACCATTCCTAAAAAATTTATTACATTTAATGAGTTATACTCTGATCATGAGATATTTCAATCCATCATTTAACATTCTCTTGACATCTTTTCTCTGGACAGGAAACGTGAAAGACTACTAAACAGAAGAGCTCAAAAACAGATTCTTTGAGCTCGTGGGTAATGACCTTTCTGGAACTTACTACAAAGACATTCTCACTCCTAAGGGGCTATGGAAAGCGGGCCTAACCACCCCAAATGACTTCGGCCTTCATTCTGATCCGATCAAAAGAAAGGCAGGTCTTAATCCTCTCAACTTTGACCCATGCCATTTAATTTTCATACTTAGAAATTTTTTTACTCGTTTCACTTTTGGTTATTTGAGTCATGTCTTTTTTTCTTAGAGGACAATATCCGTTATCATTCCCCCCAGAAAGAAAAGGTCCGGTCAGGCTTGTGACGAAGAGGAAATAGAGGCAGCTACTGCGCTTAGAGCAAAAAAAAGATGATGATGATGATGATGATGATGATGATGATGATGATGATGATGATGATGATGATGATGGAGGAAGTAGAGGCAGCTACCGCACTTCGCACGCAGGAAATAGTGGCAGCTATCGCACTCTGCACTCAGGAAATGATGATGATGATGATGATATATCACCACAGTATGTCACTACTACAGAATAGACAAAAAAGGGAATACACGTCAGTTTCTTCAAAATATCGGCAACTCAATACACGTTGGTTTTAACTAGAAACCGATGTGTAAAGGAACGCACTAAGCAATACGCATCGGTTCCTTGTGGAACCAACGCCTATAAGGAGTATACGCGCCAGTTCCTTATGAAACTGGTGAGTATTTGTTACATTTTTGAAATTAAAAACCGGTATGCATATAACATAGATCCCAATTCATTATTCCTTCTATCTCCAAACCAGTACGCGTAGAGATCCCCAACTTCGTTCTATCTATTCCCAAACCAGTAAGCGCATTGTTCCGGCATGTTGAAGTCCACATTTTCATCTTGTCGACTGTCTATTTCCGACATCTAGAACTCGCGATCACGCCTCTTCGAATCGATCCGTGTGTAGTAATTTCGTCACCTCTCTCTTCTCGACTCATTCCATCTTCTATATTCAAGTTTGAGGTAATTTTTAAGTACAAAGTAAGATAATATTGTAAATATTTGCTTGATTGAAGGAACATTTTGCTTAAATATCTGGAATTAGGATACTAGGGTTGTTGTATATTTGGTTAGCATTAAATTTGTTGATTTTGGTTGATGTATGTAATTTATTGGGCATTGTTTGTTAGATACATTTATACATTGTTATGGGTACACAAGATTTTGTTAGAATTCATGGATTTGTGGGATTTTCATAGGCACACAGCACATGTTTGATAAAATGTCTCAAAGATTTTTTTTTAAAAGTTGATGCATTGCCTAGAGAGATTGATAACTAAAATTGTGATGCTAATGTACATGTAGCTAAAAAGCATTGATAGACGGATAAAATAAGAAAATCACATATGTAAAAATTTTTTGATTAAGTTTGTTATGCAAATTAAGGTGGAATTAACAAGACAAAAAAGTTAGGAAAATCAAAATATGAAAAATTCTTATTTCTTTAAGTTTATAATACAAATGAATATGTAATTAACAAACAATATTGATATACAAATAAATAATGGAAATCAAATAATATAAAAATTCTTTGATTAAGTTTGTGATAGAAATGAATATGTAACTAACATGATAAATAAGTTAAGAAAATCAAATAATGAAAAATTGTTTGATTAATTAGATCTGTGATACAAATGAATATGTAAATAACAAGTAATGTTGATGTACAAATAAATTATGGAAATGAAATAATGTAAAAATTTATTTGATTATGTTTGTGATGCAAATAAAAATGTTAGTAACAGGCATGAGCTAACAAATGAATTAATGAAATCAAATAATGTAAGAAAAATTACCTGTTACAAATAAGTAACTCCTGTTTTGGCCCTCTTAATTGGTCGTGAGTGATGGATCCGAGTTGGATGTATGGGAGACGTACCACACAAGAATATGTGAATAGAGTTGAGGAGTTCGTAAAATTTGCCGAGGATAATAGAAAAAGGAAACTGAAAGAATTAACGTCTTGTCCTTGCCGCGACTGTAAGAATCTGAAGAAGTATCTTAGCAATCTGAAGAAGTATCGTAGCTATATTGAAGTGAACCACCATTTGATTAGGCTTGGTTTTAAGGAAGGTTATACGTGGTAGATTTGGCATGGTGAGGGTTTATTTTATAGGACGAGTACTGGTGACAATGAGGGTGCTCAACAAGAGAACACAGTGAACAAGAGTGATGAGATTAATGTGGCCAGTGAAGATAATGATGTCTAGAATGATTGGATTGATGAAATAATGCGTGATGTACAAGATGATTTCATTAAAGCTCCGCACATTTTGACGGCTTCTTCATTGATTTTGAAAAGCCTTTGTTTTCTAGATGTAATAAGTTCACAAAGTTGTTTGCTATGTTCAAATTGTATAACTTGAAAGCAAAGAATGGATAGAGTGACAGGAGTTTCACAGGGTTATTGAAACTTTTAAGAGACATGCTTTCTGAGAATAATGAGCTTCCTAGCTCGACCTGTGAGGCAAAGAAATTATTGTACCCGTTGGGTATGGAGATTGAGAGGATACATGTATGTCCAAATATTAGTATAATATATTTCAGGTACCTACACCATTTGTGCAAACAATTCGGGATTCAAAATATCAAGTTTCTTTGTCCAGCACTAATCGCGGCTATTAATTTTTGAGTAAGTGGAGGGTCGAGTTTTGTCTACATGTACACAAAATGACGGATAAAAAGTACATTCTAGAACCATATCATGAGCGGTAAAACTGTAGCCTGCTATTCGTCCATTTTTTTGCTTTTGTTTAATTTGAATTATTTATGACTAAAATACAAACTTACAATGTTGTAAAATACACTAGAAACCACTGGGTGCTGCTTGTGCTATGCCTAACACGGTATACTGCTTGGATTCTTTGGAGTCTAAGCGCACGTTGAGTATCTGGAGGGATTTGAATATGTAAGCAATTATCAATAAATATTGTATAATAGTCTTTTTGTGAAAGTTTAAGTTTATGTAACTTATATATATATATATATATATATTGAAACTTTAGGGCATATAGAACGTTGTGGGCGACAAGGGAAAACAAGGAAGACAGCTCCCGTGTGGAAATCAATTACGGTATGAAAAATATCCTTTAAATGTTACAATAACTATTGAAGTTTCAAATTTTATTAGTTTAATTACTAATATTAATTTTCAACTCCTTGAAAATTTTAGTACACTCAGCAACCGAGATCTGATGAGTGTGGCTATTGTGTGATAAGAAATATGTACGAGATAGTCACGCTATATTTTAGTATTTCAGAAAGGCTTGATAAGGTATAATTGTATAAATATTTATCGAAAACTAAGAATTATCTAATCATTCATATATATATATATATATTATTAACAAAGTAATATTTCTTTTGGTTTGTTGTATGCATATGAAGTTGGATCATATAAACAAGCTAATATAGATGAGATTCGGGATAGATGGGCCGAGTACTTTGTCTATCATTGTATATGATTTTTGGCCTTTTTTATTTTGAAATATAGTTTGCTTATTGTTTATAGATTTTTTTGCAAACATATACATTTCAATAGTTAGTTTACATTATTTCAATGGTTACTTTATAATTAATGGAGTTGAGCAAGATGGTGATGATTGGAGTAGTACTAATATAATAGTTATTGATGTTTGGAGTACTGATATAATATTATTCCTAGTGTTAATTTGGAGTAGTTATTGATTGTGGTTTCATTTATATTAAGTCGGTGATGATTGTGTTAAAGTGTTTGTAAATTGCTAGGGTTGGTGCTATTTCTCGTTGGCTACGGATTGTGCATTTGTTGTTTTACTTTTGTAGGATCACCGGCAATAACTATTGCTGGTGTATCCTATATTTAAAAAAAATATATATCCAAAAACCGACGCCTAATGTCAATCCTGGAAAAAAAAAATAAATAAACAAACGATAGGCATCAGTTATAATGGCTGAACCGATGCCTATTGTGACCTTTAGACGTCATCTAAAAACCTACGCGTATTTATCAATATAACCGACGCCTAAACTACTATTATGTAGTAGCGTGTGATTGGATCATCTTTTTTTTTTTTTTTTTTAGGTTATATATATATATATATATATAAACTCTCACTATCACGGCTAGAGTACTTTTTGACTAACCACGATGGTTGATTTTTTAAAATTAAAGTTTTTCTAAAAAAGTGATCCCCCATATTCAAAACATTCCAAATATAACCGTTATCCTTAATTGAACAACTTTTTTTGCTACCTTTAATTGAACAACAACTATAGTTAATAGTTATTCCAGTAAGCCTAAATTAAAATAGAGAATCACTTAAACTCACAATCCCTCAAAACTCCTTATAAAGTCTTATTCGGTGTGCCACCCGCATTGTTTATGATCAACTTGTCTTAATTAATGATAAAAAATTAGGAAGTATATAGGATGCATTTTAAAAGGAAGCCCAAACATCATCGTCAAGAACTAAAATAAATAATAACGTATATCATTATTATACTTCATCAGCACGAATCATTATCATGTTGGAATACAACGTTAGTACTTAGTTGTTTATCCAAGTCTAGAGAGAGAGAGAGAGAGAGAGATTTCTACACACAACGCCCACTTAATTTGCCTGCTGTTCATTATCCATAAATGGTATATATATATATATATAACCTATAATCTCCACTTCATTTTCCTTTGTTATCTTATATTCCGCTCTTGTCTTCTCTTCATATATAGTAATAATATAGAACATATATCCTTACTAATTAAAACAAAGAACGAAAGATGGTACTTTTGGTGTCTCGAACAGGAAGGCATTTGCAGAGGTACAAGAGCGGTCGGAGACTTGTCGTAGGGTAAGTTTTCAGAACTTTTTTTCTTTTTTTTTTTTTTTTTTTTTAAATACAAGGGGAGTATAGGGAAGAGTTGTGGTTCGCGAGACCTTCCATTTGAGATGTGAGTATCTGACCACAATTCGAACTACATTTTTCAGCCTCATTATCTGGTGTAAAGTTCTAATATTCATGCACGAAAGAATTGAAACAATTAGAATTGGTTTTTAAAGCATCAATCTCTTAAATTATATTCTCACGTCTATGCTTACATAAAAAACTAATTTTAATGAAAAATAAGAGCGAGCATGAGTCGTGTTGATTAATGGTGCAAATTTGAATAAGATATGTGTTGGAATTGGTGATTAGTGTGTATATATATATACACACACACGAGTCCCGTGAAATATATAGATGTAATTTGTTTGACCAAAATTTATTTAAAATTAGAATTGGGTTACAAACAAATGCCTAGTCAAGCTTGTTAATTAAACACGCATGCTCAAAGGGCTGTACATTAATGGATCCATGAAGGCTTCCTTTCTTTAATATTTTCTTGTTATTGACATTGTTAGTTAAATATTTTGCAGGTGCATCCCCTATAGATATAAGAATGGTAAAGATGGAGATGCAAATGATGAGTTAGAGGTTCTTGTAATTAGTTCAAAGAAAAGTCCAGCAATGATGTTTCCAAAGGTGATTCTTTTCTTCATATTTTATTCTAATTATAATATGAAAGAACTAGGTAAGATTCAACGATTCATTCACGTTGACATAAAATTGTGAATAAATATGTAATCAGGGGGGTTGGGAGCTTGATGAATCTGTTGAAGAAGCTGCTTGTCGTGAGTCGTTGGAGGAAGCGGGTGTCATTGGCGATATTGAGGTTGGTAAATCTAATCTAATCTATATTTGCATTACTAGTTTTTTCTCATTTTATTTTAAATTTAAATTTATTTAAACAAATCACATTCACATATATTATGGGCCCATTGTACATTCTGTACTATACAAATCTCCGCTCATTCTCGTTGTTATTTCAAGAAAAAATTAATAATCTATATTAAGGCTTGAGGTTCTATTTTAAAAGGTTAACCTATAATAAATGTCATATATAATAGTTATTTATTTTGTATTTATTCAATGTGAGATTTATCAGTTAACATGTCCCCCGCAAGATAGTGGTTTGTTGAAGCAGATCAATATTGAAAGTCATGTGTTCATTTGAGTCTTAACTGAATCGAATTGCTCGTTTGAGCATAACGGGCTCTAACACCATATTAAGGTTTCGAGTTCCACTTTAAAAGTTGGTTAATTAACCTTTTAAGGGGAATAACCCAAGCACTTTATATAATGATTATTTATTTTGTATTTACTCAACGCGTGAGATTTATCCCTCAGCCCACTCAATTATATTAAGGGTTTCATATGAGAATGTTTGTTACTAAAAAGCAGCGCAAAGTCCTTATATATACCAAAATTTTGATATGATGAATTTTTGTGTTGCAGAGAGAGTTAGGTACATGGCTATTCAAGAGCAATAGCCGGGAACTCGATCACGAGGGTGTCATGTTTCCTTTACTGGTGACCCAACAACTTGATCAATGGCCGGAAATGAGTGTGCGGCAACGGGAATGGGTACGTATATAGTATATAAAACCCTACAAATACAAATATTTATCATGTTCATTACGAAATCATGTTCTTTCTTCATTACGCATCCTAAGCCACAAAAAAAAGGGGCATTATTCTAGAAAAAGATTTTATAACGAAAGGATTTTGTGTAATTATTATGAGTGTGTTTGACAACTGATTGTAGGGCATATTAATTTATTATGAATTGTCCCGTGAGATGATTTCATCAATTCATTTTTATTGTAAAAGTCAAAAAATACGATTAGTTAAAAGTCAATTTATAATTTTTGACTTTTTAAAATAATATGTCAAATACATAACACGGGGTGAAAATTTGTAAACCAATTTAAATTTTGAAAGTCACATTAAGAAGATTTCATTAGTACAATTTTATTGAAAAGTTAAAAATAACGTGGTTAAAAGATAGCTCAATAGTTGGGCTTATTTTTTATTGGGATCTTAACACGGGTTTGAGTCACATCCTCCACACCTCTCCTCCCCATTGTAATAATAATTTACCAAAAAAAAAAAGGCCGAAGATTACCATTGATTAAAACTCAATTTATAGTTTTTGAATTTTAAAAATAAAAGGTCGAAAACATAACATCGAGTGAAAATTTTTAACTTATCAATATATATATATATATATCTTATTTAATGTCACATTGTTTGTCACATAGATTGGTACTAAGCACCACTCATATGACATAGCATTATTCATATATATATATATATATATATATATATTAGTTAACAAAAATTTAATTGAATTTTAATTTTATATGTAGATGGCAGCAGGTAAAGCTAGAAAGGCTTGCAAACAACGATGGATGAATGAAGCCTTGGACATATTAGTTAACAGAGTAAAATTTAAAGAGGAAAAGATATTATAGATGTATAAATTCGACTAGTGCAATTATTATTATTCTTCTTGTTGTTGTTGTTGTTATTCTTTCCTTTTTGTATCTAGATATTTGTCTTTACATGTAAACTAAATAAAAAAGAACTTAATAAACAAATAAAGCAACAAAATAGTAGAGAAAAAAATTAGAATGGCTTGGTTATAAGAGAGCCAAGAAAATCACGGTCCTAAACACATGTTGGCTCTCTTCACGTGGGTACAATTTACTGTTGGAAATTAAGGTAAATTTTCCGATTACACCCGCAGGATTGTTATTGAAGGAATTTACTTGAGACAAGAAAAATAAAAGAACGAAGACAAATTTACGAACTATCAAAGGTTTCCACTATATGATTAAAGTCGCTTACAACCATACAGAATTTTCACTTTCCAAACCAATTCCCCAAGTATAAGAAAAAAATATACCAAACTTTATCGTATCTACTAATTTCTACCCTTTGTCTAACCCGCGAAAAGTTAAAGAAATCCCAAGAAGCTAGGCTACTATTTTTCTTCACAAGACTCTCTGACCCGACCCAAGTGGCACCCCGAGTTTTACCACACTTAATTTTCTACCTTTTGAACAAACCACAAAGAGTTACAAGAAAACTGTTCAAAGTGCTAGACTCACTAATTTTTCTCTCAACTTGCTTGTACCGCTTGTGCATAAAAGAAGAAGAAAATATCTCTATTTATAGGCTTCGTTTCTTTGGAAGACAAGACAATCCTTTTATGATTTTGATTCCTTTTCCTCCTAGGATTCTTCTTCTTTCCCTTTCCTTTTCCTTTTCAACTTTGGATTATTTTTGGCAACGAACCCAACAATCTCCACCTTGCCAAAATAAGCCAAAATCTTCATCTTCTTCAGTCTTGTACACAATACTTGAGAAATTACCAAGCAAGCCTTTGACACACTTTGATAGTCCCATACTCCACCACATGAGTATATATAATCACTTAGAATTAACAACAATTCTAAGCATTTCATCGGCTCAATGTCGAAATAAACGTGCTGATATTTGTGGTGCAACTCTCTTGTTGGCTTTCCAGAGAGCTCATCA
>CAVNYN010221128.1:0-66573 GCA_963692815.1 Nyctanthes arbor-tristis
TTTAATTTACCACCTCACTCGATGAGAAGCGTTACACGTGCCCAACCTAACAAATTATTTATACAATAATTTTCTAAAATCCATACATCTTTCTGACTGTTGTGACTGCACATCAGTGACATAATAGCACCCAGAACCACGAGCAATAGTGCTACGTCAGGGCGAAGTCACGGACCAGCCAGGTTTTCTAAAAATTGGCTTTTTTTCCCCAAATAAAAATTTGATGGGACATTATTTATAAAATAAATAAATAAATAAATAAATAAATAAATAAATAAATAAGTGAGACGAGACTATTACTTGAATGCATGCACATACATTAATTATTACTGACCTATTTGTCAATGTAATCTGCCCAGAATCGAGCTCGAGCTTTCTGATAAGGATCAGAGGGAAGCAATGGAGCTCTATCATTCCAAGCCTCATCAATGTACTGAACTATAATATTCGACTCACAAACCGGTTTTCCGTTGTGAATCAGAACCGGAATTTTCTTGTAAACCGGGTTCATTTCCAACAACAACGGCGATTTGTTGCGCAGATCTTCTTCTCTGTACTCGTAGTTGAGTCCCTTCTCTTCCAGTGCGATCCGGACCCGAGCCCCGAACATGCTTGGCCAGAAATCCAGCAAAATCAGGGTATCGTTGCCCATTTTGTTCATTCTCTCTTGCAATAGAGTCTGAAATCAATGGAAACTGTGCAATAGAGAATAGACTTCGGAAATTATTTTGAGGGATCCTACCACAAGGAAATGAGCCGGCGTATATATAGGAAAAGGGATATGGCGGTGGGCGGTGTTTGGCTAAGTGCAAAAATGCAATTAGTCTCTCCGTTCCAAAAAATATTCCCCTTAATTTTTCACATAAATTAAAAAAATATCATTTAATATTATTAAAAATATACAATTTGACAATGTATTTTTTAATATATCATTTGATTTATTTAATATTTTACTTTAATTACTATACACAATAAATGAGGGTAAATTAGAAAACTAAAAAGTTAACTTAAGAAAATAGAATATAATTTGAGACGGATAAAAAAAAAAAGAGAATATCTTTTTGATACGGAGTGAGTATAAGTTTTAATATTAAATCTAGAATTTAATACGAGTTTCTAAAATTAATGCCTTACGTATAAAATGTATAATAACGATACATGAAAATTCTTCTCCCCCATGAAAATTCATTTTCCTTAATTTTAAGGAAAATTTCTATTTTTTTTGCTTAAAATGAAAAATATTTTTCATATAAAATAAACTCACGTTTGATTTGATTAAAAAATTTTGAGTGAAAAATAATTTGTAATCAAACATGGCTTAGTTATTGTTCTTTCCTCCCTCTAATTAGTATACCAGTATTATCCTAGAAAAAAATATAGTGCTTAAAGATTTCAAGTGAGTGAAATTTTCTAAGAAGATAGATAAGACTTCTTTTTTAAAGAGCTTTACCCTCACGTGGCGTGAATCTAACAAAAGCAACCCAACAATATATGAGGCTGTTTTTGTTAGATTCAAGTCATGTGAAGGTAAAACTCCTTAAAAGGGAGTTTTATCTATCTCTATTAAAGGACTCTCAAGTGAGTTGCTAATTACTTGCCAAACATGGAATTGTAGGTGTGGGAGTTGGACCACAGTCTTTAGATGTACAAGCTAGAAAAATCGAGTGAAAGGAGATTCTGGAATAGTGGACAAACTATTAAGTCATCTCTTTCGTCATTAATTAATTAATAATTTACCAAGACTAGATGTTACGAATTTTTAGAAGTTTCTGTCAGTTTTTCCTTTTTCGCTTTTTTTTTTTTTTTTTTTTTGGTTTTGAAAACATGATGTTTATATGTAGCAACTGATTAAAAAACAGTGCGCCTGTGATATATGAAAAAATAGAATAGAAAATACAACCACCATTTCGTAAACTTTTTATTCGTCCCAAATTATAGTAAACTTTTTAAATTAATTTTTTACCCATATTTAATGTCTATTCAATGTACATTGTTATTAACAAATATATGAACTATTAAATTGTAATAATGATAATAATAATAATTATATGAACGAGTATATATTAAGAAAAATATTTTAAATTTTCACTTTTTCAAGAGTAATAGGTGTATTTGATTGCATAAATTTTTTATTTAAAATCTCAAATTTCTATCTAAATTTTACTTTTTGTGCGTTTAATTTACAAGTGGAAATGGAATTTAAATTTCATAATACAATCTTATTAAGTATAGTTTTTTCCCTTTTTTCTATAAAACAATTCTCACCTCCCCCTATATGAACTTTCTTAATCTACATAAAAATAAGTAGGGGACTATTTTCATTTTTCCATCATTTCGTATCAAACACACTCTAATTAAACTTTCTTAATCTGTATGAAAATAAGTAGGTGACTATTTTCATAGGACAAGAGGAGTATTTTCTAATTTTCATAGAAATATTTTGTTCAGGGAGATGAGACTTGTTTTACAAGAAAAAAAAATAAAATTATGTTTAAAAAGATCATACAATGAAATTTAACTCAATTTTAATAATTTGTTAATCAAACACACAAAAATAAAAAAAAGTTCATGAAAATGGGGACTAATATGGCTAGTGTGCTAAAAAATTGCTTGCTTAACATGCTTGAATTAATGAAGAGTACTTTTTTTTAAAGCATAATTACAAAATTTGCATCATAGCAGCACACATGCGCATATATATTTATCCTACTGAAACACACCGCCAAGAAAATCAACAATACAAAACCCACATATAGTGGGAATACACACTATAACAAAATGTAGAAAATACCCCATATTGGGGAATCGAACCTGGGACCTACCCAGTCCCTCAGCCTAGCCCCATAACCAAATGGGCTGGGTCGCATTGGCATGAAGAGTACTTATATTTCATACTCGATACTTTTTACGTATTCATCTCGTTTTGCCTCACATGACCTAGATTAGATACGTATGAACTGTATACTTGATTTTAATACCTTGTCACGCTTCACTCTTTAGAAGATTAATGACACACACACACACACACATATATATATAATAATGAATCAAAGCTATGAACATTTTATTTTTTGAAAATTCGTAGTTTCTGAAATAATTTGTCATTTGTTTTTTGTTATTATTTTATTTATTGCAATAATATATATAAAGAAAGTAGTTTTTGGTACAGTTGTACCACAATTTTCCGACAAAAACTGCATTATGGGGGATATTTTAGACTTTTTAAGTTCGTTGAGGTAATTTTTGCAGTCATTTATATCTTTACTGTTCTTATTTAACAAGTATTAGTCTACGATAAGATAACAAAATATTACAGTTAATAAGTGCCTATAATTATACGTTATTCAATCTTACATATTAATCATTATATAATTTGTTTTGGTATTGTCCTTGCAACACACTGGCGAAAATATAGTGTATAAAGACGTGTCGTGATTTTTAGCCAAACTTTAATTGGAAAAAAAGAATTTTGGGGTTTCCTCTCCAAAAAATAAATAAATATTCCTTCCTTCCGTTTCATAAAAATATGACGGTATATATTTTCATAAGCATTAAGAATTGATAGGTAATTTGGTTGGAATATTTAAGTTTATATGTATTTTTACATTTTAGCCCTTATACATAATTAATAATTTGGAAATAAAGGCAAACATGGAAAGAAAAAATTAAATACAAGTCTGATATCAGTTCCATTCACATGCTAGACGATGTCCCCAGATGTACACTTGGTTTGCTCTGATTAAACAACTCACACATGGGTTGTGACGTGGCGTTTGATCAAAATTGAGTATGATATAGCAACTTGACTAATTTTTTCGAAACGGATGAAAATGGAATATCAGACTATTTTTTTTTTTTTTTTGCGACGAAGCAGTAGATAAATAAAGGGACTTTGGTGGGTTTAGTCCCTTAAGCTTGTCAATTTTGCCATTCAGGTCCCACCAGTAGGTATTTTGGTATTGGGGTCCCTAAACGTTTTAATTTTTAGTGCACCTAAAGCCCTTTTTAATAAAACTCATCACCTCTGGAAAAAAGTCTAGTACTCCAGGAATATCGTAGACTCGGTGCTCCACTCAATAATTTTTTAACATGAGATCGGAAGAGCACACGTCTGAACCCCTCCAAACTTCAGCAAACGGCGTCAACATCTGCCATTTACCAACTAATAATTTTCCTTTTCTTACTTTCTTCAACTAATTCTTTCCCTCCTCTTTTTCTTTTTTTTAATCAAGCTAATTTTTCTCCTCTGTATATTATAATGTCAATTTCCTTTATTTTCTTTCCTTTAGTCGTGCCTAGTTATTCACCAGTTGCTAATTTGTATCTATTAAAATATTCACATGTGCCTAGAAAATTAGTTGGGAAATATATATCGTCTCACACAATTTTCAACGCACTAATGCTTTTGAGGACTTCCACATGAATATATTTTGTCAAATGATATATATTTTGATCCATTTAAGGATTTTCATGTGAAATTATTGTGTGACAATATATATTTTGGTCCATTAATCATGATTCGTTCACGTGAGTTTATTTTTGTACGACAATATACACTTTTGGTCCATTTTATTGAATTTAAGGAATCACTGCAGTCAAAATAATCCTTTTTCTTTGAACGGGTAAACGCTCAAATCACGTTTCTTGTCATTATTTAAGTTAGTGTGAATGGGTAAATGTTCGAACCACATTTTTTTTTTTGGTTCGAACCACATTTCTTGTCATTATTTAAGTTAGTCGAAAAAAAGAATATTTTAATAGATACAAATTAGCAACAGGTGACTACGACTAAATGAAAGAAAATAAAGGAAATTGACATTATAATATACGGAGGAGAAAAATTCGCTTGAAAAAAAAAAGGTTGGGGGGAGGATTAGTTGAAGAAAGCAAGAAAAGGAAAATTAGTTGGGAAATGGAAGATGTTGACGCCGTTAGTTGAAGTTTGGAGGGGTTAAGGTGGGCCAATGAAACTATATATATTAAAAAATTATTGGGTGGAGTATCGAGTTTACGGTACTCCTGGATTTATAGACTTTTTCCCATCCCCTCTTTACTGCTAACCTGGTAACGACATTCCAAACACCTTAACACATAAAGGGCAAATTGTTCATTTCAGAAAAATAGTATAATACTGTCAATTTTGGCACATGTAGTACCAGAAAATTTAGATTTTTGTGCATGTGCGTAGTCCCAAAACATAGTAGTATTTGCGCAATAGGTCACTGAAATTTCTTCTTCTTTTTTTTTGGGAGGAAATCTCTCATGTTTCGAGCACATAATCTATATCTTGTTACATGTATATTGAGTAGGATTTCTAAGTGAGAGATTTCTTGTTACATGTGTATTGAATAGGATTCAAGTCACTATCTCATATCTATATTCCCCAGCTTGTCATTAAAAGAAAAATAATAAAAATTCTCTCATACACATGGAAATTTGTGAATACTAGTTTTTTCCACCCATGTGATGCATGGGATGCGAGTATTGTGTAAGAAAAAATCGTCCATAAATTATACAGTAGATGAGAAAAAATAGCATGAGAACAAACCAAAGGTATGTAGTTAATCAAAACAAATTTTGAAACACTTCTTTATGGACAACATTAGTTGTGGCCTTCGCTGGCTTGCCGTCTCTGTCACAAATAAGGATCTTCAATCTAGATCGACTTATCACCCTAGATATTATAACATACAACTATCCATGTGTAAAAACCGGCTTTCATAAAGAAACCCAACATGGGAAAGCGACCGACCTTGGCTCTTGTTGATAGTCATTGCATATGATACTATGACTGAAAACTGCCTTCTTCTAAATTTAATAGGTAATCGTATGTCGGAAGGAGTCAAGGACATTCTTGGAATAACAAGTTTATTACCAGTATTTGTTCCAGCTAAAACTTGTGCCTCCAAGATATGGTCCCCGGTCTTGTAATAACCAACCTTGTTCTATTACACAACCCTTGTGTGTGATCTATATTCCTTAGTAGCATGACAGGTACTTCAACCTTCAACTTCAACTCGTGTTTCGGGATACCCGAACAATTAATGCTATTTAAGAATTCTGTTGAGTGAAGTCCTTCAAACAAACTAATATCGCCCTCTGTTTTGCAAATTGTATCTGCACTTAGATACGTTCTTTCTTCATTCTTGATCAAAGAGATCATGTACTCATTCACAGCCTCAATATCAGCAAGCTTCGGTGCAAGTATAGCTTTTCCTTGCAAATATGAAGCAACAAGATCATTACTAGAAAAAAGGAGGGATAAGTGGACTCAACTATTGACTTAATCGGATCATTGGTTGACTTGATTAAGACATCATCTGGCATCTCAATTTCTGCATGGCCGTCATTATCCTCTCCTGCAATGCTGTCCCTGATGCTCATCATCCAATCTGAAAATGCTTTCAGATCATCATTTTATTCACTAGTGCCGATGGTTTGCAACCTCATTTCTTTGTTAAACACAAAACCTTACAATCCCTCCACAAATAAGAAGAGTTTATGGAAGCATGCACAATATCCTGTCTTTTGCCTTTAGGAACAACCGGGAGTATTTGACGAAAATCACCACCGAACACAACTGTCTTGCCACCGAATGGCACATGCAGACTGTTTGGGTCCTGCATAGTCCGATCAATAGATTCAAAGCAATACTTATTCATCATTAGAGCTTCATCCCATATTATCAATTTGGTTTTCGATATCAACTCTGCAAGTGGACTTCCCTGATTGATGTTGCAAGTCAAGTTTTCGTTAGGATTTAGCGGAATAGCAAATCTAGAATGTGTTGTTCGTCCACCAGTTAAAAGAAGTGAAGCTATACCATTGGATGCAATATTTAGTACAATTTGTCCCCGTGATCTAATGGCTGCGAGATCGGAAGACGCCATACAAATGTTTTCCTCGTACCTCTATTGCTGTACAGGACCTCCTTTACATGTATCAGCGGCATCCATATCAGTGTTGTAGACATGTCTCTGCTCATTAGTCAGCTTTGAAAGATTGCTTACATGCTTATCTGCCAATTTTGCTCTATCGTAAGCCAATTCATCGCATATAAGCTTATTAACCGATAGGAATTCAGCAGCGGCATGAGGAAATGGCATAGCCGAAAACTCTTTCAAAGTTCTACCACGACTTTGTAGTATCTGTTCAATCTCTAACGAAGTGTAGTTTTTTATTTCTTCAACTAATAACTCTAATCCTATATTAAAAATAATAAGTTAGAAAATAATAATAATAATAAGATCCACATGCACTATTTAAATTATAAACAACCTTTAAATGTTGTTTTGTTTAAAATTTGTGTGTATTGTTGTGTTTAAAGTTCTGAATTTACTTGGGTTTTTTGAAATCGTTCTTCTACGATATAATACATCATCAGACAGAAGTTCCCAACACTTTTCCCAAACATTCTCTGGACGCGAGAGTGAGTCTGAAACCAACAAAGTTGCAAACAGATTTCACAGTGATTGCACAAAACCCCAATGATTGGCTTCAACAATTCCGTCGATGTATTCTCTATCATCATCGAGCAGTCCATAGGCAGAACATGCATCCCTGAAGGAGACGTGACACATGTCATTCACAGATTTAATGTCATCATAGCATGTAGGACCATGAACAATTGTCAACAAAGTTCTTAGATAATAGAGCTCTCCTTTTCCAGGCGGAACATAATAAATTCGACCAATCATTGCCCCATTGTCGAGGATGCCATTCCCTGTTATTACTAATTAAATATTATTGAACCTCTTTATAAAAATTCTCTCACACACATGGGAATTTGTGAATATTTAGTCATTTAATTGTCCAGTAGAGCTTGATCAAATATATAAGTCAACTGTCGAGAGAGTGTTCAATAGGATAATTGCAACAATTGATGACAATAGCCATTTTACCGGGTGGCATCACTTTATTGGATAATGATGAGCCATCAATAGTGATTTCTACTCAAGAACGGACTCTTTTGCACATGACTACTGGATCTAAAGACAAATAGGTAATCAGTTAAAACTACTTGTAAATTTACGCTCAAGGTTTGACATGTTGGCAAAAATAACATTGGAACAAAGCGATTCTCTCAGAGTAATTCAATTCACAAGGTTTGATTTCTCGCATGCTCTTAATAGTTGCCTCTTTCGTACCTCGTGAGGAGAATAAAGTATCCCACATGTTAGCATCTTAATATGTCATTGAACTACAAATTGTGTATAAGATTTTCTTTCATATGTTCGTGATTATATTAGATGAAATACTGCAATAACAAGATTTTGTACTTCCAAGCAATTACACAGATAGAAATCATCTGAAACTAATAAGCATCTTCAATAATTGTGTTCTGTAATCACATCCTATTCAAGGTACATACTAATTAAACATTTCCCTTTTTCTATATATATGAAGTTATATATATAGAACTTCTTAAGGGAGCTTCCTTCCAATAAAAACTGCCATATATATATATATATATATATATATATATATATGAAATCACATAGAGTTTTGCAAAATTGCTTTAACCCATCCTCATTGTTCTCAATTTAGTCTTTGTGTCATTTTGAAATTCTTTATTCAATCCCCGACTTTTTCTTCACTTCCAAAACGAACTCATAAACTTTGTAAGGGTTGGGGAGGGCCTTGGAAACACTTTCCCTCTCATTGCACTTTTTAACCCACTTCATAAGCTTGGGGCAAGTCTCTTCCAAACTAAATGTACAAAACGTTTCATATGTATAGAATCTGCAAGAAAATGGTATAAGAGCAATGTCCAATACCCCAAATTGATCGCCTCCAAAATAGGGCATATCCCCAAGCTCTTCCTCTAACAATTTCAAGCTTTTCAAGAATTCTTGTTTTGCATTCTCTTTATCTTCCTCTTTGCTTGCCCACATCAACTATCTATTTCATGTCGAACAAAATAGTAAATAACCCGAAAAAAGAAAGAATCTTGGGAATCAAGATTAGAACAAGACATAAAGGGGGTCTTGGTCAAAGCAAGTAACAACTATTATTATCGAAAATTTTCAAAAACTTTAGGGAAGTTCTTCAATTGGACTATTGTTGTTGTTATTGTTTTTTTCCCCTTCTCTTTTCTCTAACTGTTAAAGGAAAGAATCTTCTGTCCTCATAGAGACCTGAGAAAAAACCTTCATCTAATACTAATTTTTTTGTACAATTTGTACATAGGGTATATTGTTTGGTGAAATTAATCTTGCATTTTAATAATATCTATGCAGATAGTAATATGTGTAGCACAACTCGAGGCCCAATAAGCTCGGCACCTGATATGGCATATGGGTAAACATAGCTCAAGAAAACATACAAATAATTTTAAAAGGATGGCAAGCGAAAAAATAAATAAGAGGAAAATCTTGAGAAGAATGTAGGAAAAAGTTACCATCTTGTCAAAGAAATCAATCCAAAATCTTGATCTTGCTCCATTATAAGGATGTTGAGGAAGAATCGGGTATTTGTGCTTCCACACTTGGTCAATGTACTCAAGAATGTTTAGTGATTCACATATGGGCTTCCCATTATGAATCAAAACTGGAACTTTCTTGTAAATAGGATTTACTTGTAGAAGTAAAGGACTTTTACCAAAGAAAATATCTTCTTCCTCTTTGTAGAGGAATTCAATTCCCTTTTCCTCCAAGGCTATTTTCACTCTCATGACATAAGGGCTACTCCAAAACCCTAAAAGTACTACTTCTCCATGCTCCATTGTCTTAACCTCACTTATCGACTAATCAAGCCTTCTTCGTGGCCGGATCCATGAATGATTCCTCTTTTACTAGCTAATACTATATTTATGGATTGAGTCCGACTGATTATTATAATTAATTGGTCAAGAATGACCACCCTTTTTTCTTAATATTTGCGAGGTTGAAATTTCTTGAATTTTTGACTAACTCTCAAAAGAAAATTGAAGATTGCAAGTACTGGTTGCATACTAATGAATGTTTCCAAGGTTTCCAGCTGAATACATAGTCAAATGTATGAAGTTCACCAGCTTTTTAAAAATTATATATAATAATTTGTAAATGGAAATAAAAGATTTTATTTGTATTAGTTGTAAGACTACTAACGAGTATTGTTTTCTATCAACAAAGTTTGAATGCATCAAACAGTGAGAGGTGACTAGATAATTTAACTAACACAATGTGAGAATGTTTTTATTCATAAATTATTTCCTCAACATGAATTTGGTCAATTACTCTTGATCCCCCCCCCCAAACCAAAAAAAAGGACATCAATTACTCAATTTCTGCTATCAAAATGTTTTTAGATTGAAGTTTTTTTTAATGGTAAATATATAAAAATAATCTAGTACTTCATTCAGATAATAATAATAATAATAATAATAATAATTTTTGGACATGTCTTTTTGTAGTCCAAGTGGTACTAAAGATCATCTCAAAAATCATAAGGCTCTTGAGGCCAAGGTTGAGAGATCATGTCTCTCAAAGGAATTTACAAAACCTTGAAGGGACCACCCATTATGAGTTTAGTCCATGAAAAGGATAAATTCGTCTTATTGGACATTCATCAAGATAATTATTATTACCATCATTATTCAAATCAATCCCTGAACTTACGAGCAGCGTAAGTTCATTATAATAATCATTTACTATATTATCATCTCTAGCTTCTTTTTAAATATGAGGAGCGTTGTTTTACAATACATCAATTAAAAATTAAGACCATAATAGTTTAAAGAAAAGGAAAAGGAAAAACAATTGTAATAATATATAATTAGATGTGATGGGTCTGGCCGTGTTCTATATAAAATAGAAATGGTTTGAGAATATGCGCAAAAAGAGCATAGGTGGAGGCTAAATAAAAATTTTATTTCGTTAGTCTTTTATATGATTAACGAAAGAGTAATGCTATTTAGTACCCCTGGTGTTTAGCACCATATCAAGGTGATATTAAATGATAAGTTGAATTAAGTGGGTCATTTGTTTATTCATTTAATTTCACGTATCATTTAATACTACATTGGATGTCACCTAGACTGGTGTCAAGCACCACTGGTGCTATATAGCATTATTCTTAACGAAATAGCAGAGGCATCAACCGCCCCCCAACAAAAAAAAAAAAAAAGAGTATAGGTGGAGGCTTAATAACCAGAGTAATTATAGGGAGATACAGAAAAATGACATAAATAAGTGACATGCTTATGTAGCACAATTACATAGAATGATGATTATATGGATACTTTTTCATCATGCAATGAAATCATGCCACATCTATAATATCACTTTTCATGTCATAATTTCATATCCCCTAGAATTTTTGTATTAACCATACCGAAATTCATTTAGTGCCTTTTTTATATATAAATGTTGGAATTAAAGCCTTGCAAGAAATCACAAAGTATGAAATTAATTTCAATGTAAATTGACCAAAACAGATTAGAACAAAAAAAATAAAATAAAATGAAGAGAAATGATTTAAAGTCTTCTCCTCCTGCCAAGGTGGAATCGAATCTTGATCAGGGCTAGATTATGTAGTGTCAACAGTCACCAAATCAAGTCTTACTTCCGACCAAGAGCAACCCAAAAATTCTACCCAAAACAACTCTTTTGGCAACACAAAACAACCAACAAAGGGCACTGTTTTTCACAACCAAATAACAAAAGGCAATGAGGCTCCGGTGGTCATTCGGTGAATGAACAAAACCTCGTATTTATTAGTGGAAAAACAGCCAACAAAGAGAGTCAGCCAAGTCAAGAAGGAAAGGAATCAATTCAAAAATCCTTCCAAATTATTATGACAATTCCAATCAACCTTGAAAGGAAATTAATAACCATTTATCTAGTTACCAACAATAGTCGATAGGTATATTTGAGCAAGTCTTATAGAGCAACTAAATATAAGTTGCTACAACTAAACACAACACTCTTGGTCAGACATCGACTTGGAGCGACACTTTTGACACTACAACATTTTCCAATCAACGGCTTTCGCCTATAGAACAATAAAATTAAACTGAATCCCACAAGTTCATCTTTATTCCGGGTTTATTACGTAGTAAATACCTAACCAAAAAAAATTGCAATGCCATTTTTTTCACTGACACTACCTTTTTAAATACTAGCCATAAGGCACATCCTTTGCACGTGATCAAAGTTATTAACATATGTTTTCACGCAAAAATTGATATTTTTTTTTCCAATACCATATTATTATTAACATAAGAAAATTTCAGAATAAGGCAAAACATAATAGACAAAAACTAAAATAAGTAATTTCCTTAATAAGTAGGAAATTTAGTTAAGTATCCATATGGACTCAATTTAAGGCTAATAAAAGATAAAAACACGTTTCTATTTTGACTAAGTACAAAATGGGATAAAATTGGCTGAAATGACCAAAATTGGTACATATGACGTCATGTTGATGTAGGTTAAAAATGGACGGGAAACAGAAGGTTTCACTACTCTTGATTTAAGATAAATAAATTGAGATTTGTTTCTTCTAATACCATATTATTATTAATATAAATAAATTTCAAATTAATAATAATATGGTGTTGGAAGAAACAAATCTCAATTTTTGCGTGAACACATATATTAATAAGGGGTTGAAGAAGACATTTGTTCACGCAAAAATTGAGATTTTTTTCTTTCATATTATTATTAACGTAAATAAATTTCAGAATAAGGGAAAACATGATAGAGAAAAACTAAAATAAGCAATTTCCTTAATAAGTAGGAAATTTAGTTAAGTATCCATATGGACTCAATTTAAGGCTAATAAAGGATAAAAACGCGTTTCTATTTTGGCTAAGTACGAAATAGGATAAAATTGGCTAAAATGACCAAAATGAGTACATATGACATCATGTTGATGTAGGTTAAAAATGGGAGGGAAATAGAAGACTTCACTACTCTTGATTTAGGATTAATAGATTAGGTTATTGGTGGAATTTGTAATAAGTAAAAACTAAAATTTTATACATGTTAACTTTGAGATTAACAACAAATTGTACTTTCATAATTAGTTATTCAAAGTTGGATTGTATTAAAAAAAAAAATCAAGTTGAGACCTTCAATTTCACATGTATATTGCGTACACCTTTTCTTTTTCTTTTCTTTTTTTTTTGTTTTTTTTTTGATGCAATTGGGGGAACTTCGGGGATGTGTTATAGACTCAAATTCTAGATCTCGTCCTAGTAAAAGTTACTCTTTATCACTTAAGCGGTCACCTTTTGTCTGTATATATTTCGTACTTTTTAACATATGGCATTATTATGAAAAATTCTAAGGGGACATGAAAATAAGACATGAATAAGTGACATTGTATATGTGATACACTTGTATTGGATAATGAAAAAGCAATGATATCATCATCACCCAATGAATGTATGTCACATAAGAATGTCACCTATTAATGTCACTTTTACATGTCTCTCTAGATTGCTCCATTATTATTAGTTGGAAAATAAAAAGTTCCGTTTAATAATTAATAGATTATGGGCAAATAAGGAATTAGAGAAAATGTCAAGGGTAAAATAGGAAATCAAAAGATTTTCTATCATCCACTCTTTTTATATACGGGTAGTTATATTGCCACCACAAAAATTGTTTATTGCACCACGTTTTTAAATATTTTTTTAGGGTAATTATATTACCACTACTTTATTTATTTCTTATACTACAATATTTTTGTTTACTTAAAAATCCTTAAACTACATTACATTAATAACCGTATTTATTATGTATTATTTAACATAATTTTTTCCTTCTTCCACCGCATATCCACCCCCCAAAAAAAAAAAGAAAAAAAAAGAAAAACCCTAAGAATCTTTTCTGTCCCGATACCGCGGCATCTGCAGTTCAAACCTTAGTTAGGTTCCTTGCTCTATCATATCTTCCATTCACGGCCCAATTTTGATCACTGCCATAATGCAGATTACTTGTCCCGTTTTTAAATTTCTTTCTTTATTCCCTTTGAAAAACTCAACATAACCACTAATATTGGTCGACTGACTTTATAATCTTCCATGAGAAAAAAAATTGAAATTTAAAATGCGTAGAATTTTAATGGGTACTAATTATTTTATCTGATAAAATTGGATTGATAAAATGGTTGGGTAGGGTTCTTGAGTATTGAATGTCTTCATACATTCAAGAATAACTTTACGATCCAATATGTGTAAGATAAAGAAAAAAAAAGGAGATTGTGAAGGCGTTCATGAAAAATAATAGAAATTTTAAGGAAATTACACAAAATTAAATGTTAAAATCAGTTCTTTGTGCTTGGATAATTTTCCTTTTATTATTCTAATGAGTGGAAGTTAAAAAAATTGGGCACCATCTGCAACATCTCGATAAACTAGTCGAAGAAAGATGGATACGCCATTGTTGAATGAAGGGGAAGATGAGAACGGGACTTATGGTGTGTAGAAATTTTGTTTTTATTTTATGTTGATTTCTTAAATATATATATATATATATATAATTTGGGTAAGGTTATCCATCAATTAATATCTAAATCAAGAGTTGCGGTGCCTATAGACACCGCAATTTTCCCGCCCTTTTTTAGCGGTGTCTATTGCATACCGCACTCTTGCCATTATTACAGTTACCACAAATAGCTGATTTTTCCTTTTTTTTCTAATTTTTTCTCACAAGCTTTACCATATTTATCTCTATTAATTCCAGAATTTCCTCCACCTAAATTCTTTTTTCCTAATTCATTTCAATCTACTCAACCGCCACAAGCAATGCATTTTTTCTTTTCTTTTTTTTTTTAAATTTTTTTCTCAACTGCCACAAACACCTCATTTTTTCTTTTTCTTTTTTTTTTAAAATTTTTTTCTCAACCGCCACAAGCTCCTCATTTTTTTTTTATTTTTTCCCTTACAAACTTTACCATATTTGCATCTCCCTTGATTCGAGAATTTCCTCCACTTGATTATTTTTCCTAATCCATTTCAATCTACTTCCTTACATATACTCACTATGAAATTGCATACAAAATATTGATTATGCTGCAATAAATATATTTATCGGATTATCATTCCATATTCTTGCAAATCTATTCCAAGATTAGGATTTCTTTTCCTTACGAGCATGAACTCCCCGTCGAGGGAGATCGTTGTTGATGGAGAGTGAATATACAAATAAGATCCCTATTAAATGAGTCTTTATTTACACACATAATATATTTACTCTCTCTTTACATCTACTTCTCCAGTGAATAATGCAACTGTATTTAAACTTGATGAGTATTAAAAATAAAAAATCAAAGATATTTGCGATAATTTAATTTAAAAATATTTTCTAAAATTTTCTTATATATGCATTTTTTTTGGGCACTTCTATCAATGATTAATATTATTACTTTCTTTGTTAATTATTATTACCATGTATTTTTTTTTTAATTTTTCAGCATAATGCGTTAGGTTGTTCAAGAATATCTTTACTTATCCTGACCTACTAATTCGATTTACAAGAAATGAAATGTTTCGATCGTTCCACCAAGTTTACTCGTGAGTTAATACTGTGAGCCGAATCCTGTTTCTAATGCATAACGCTTACTAAATTAAAGTTATTCATCATGATGACTCATCGATATAACATTATTAATCACTAATATCTACCACTTATATTCATCATAATGAAAATGTCTCTGATGGTAAGTATCACGAATTTAAAGTCTTATTTACTCTAATTTTATAAATCCATTTCTTATGACTAATCTATATATGATTCCTTAGGTGAAAATATCAAGTGCTGTCAGTAATTTGACTATATAGGTGTTACTTAATAGTATGTATTCTATATTAGAAAAATATCTATAACTAATATTATGTATCATATATTTTTAATTTACAAGCCGAGTTGGTATAAAGATCTTCATGTGTGATAAAGTTGGTGAAACTAACAATTCGACAGTTAATGTTGTTTACAAAGAAGTATTCAATAATCATTGATGGGTATGCTTCTTTTCGACGTATTAGTTTACAAATAATTTATCATGTACTACAATTCATTTGAATATTGTTCATTTATTGCTTTTTAAGATTGTTACACTCAAATTTTTTTCTATGCTATTTTAGCTTATTTCTCTTACTTTTTTTGTAGGATGTTTGATTGATTGATCATATTACATTGTATAAACATGGATCTCATTTCTTCAAAAGTATATTACTGTTAACTCTCTTATTACATTTTAATGTTGATTTTATTTGTTGATGGCTATCATTGTATGTCTAAAATATAATTTGTTAACAGTTATATATTCTCGGCCTATATTACCTACTTTTGGTTCATGGTTCTTGCCTGAATTGAGGTTAGTTCAATCAAATTTTGTTATGCTTTATGAATTTGTATATATATTATAATTATAATTTTTTACAAAACTTTCAATGAGTTACAATTTTAATTGATAATGTCTAAAAATAATGGTATATAACAATCAACAAAACATGGCTTAATCACATCTTCGATTATATTGGCTAGTTGTTCCTTCTCTATTGGATTATATACATTTATCATATTATAATTTTATGATGTCTTGGAGCCCATATGGTGATATTGTTTTTTTATCTCTAATAATGGTTAGTTAACTTCTTTAAGCAGCTTACTTACAGTATTGTTTGTCAATTATTTTAAGAGACATTCGATTCATTATTAGTATTATTATTCATTCATTGTTACAAGTTTAATTTGATTCACTTCTCTTTGCATTTTGCATTTTCATGCTCTGCATGTATTATTCATGTGTGCTTTATTTTGATTTTCATTTTAACATTTCGATCGTTTTAATGTCGACAACTTTATTCTCTACTTATTATCATAAATCCCAAGTTTGGACTTTTTTTTAATGGTCAACATGTACAATATATTTTTTTCTATAAAATGTAATTTATATTTCACATAATCTATACTTGCTTATTTATAAGCCTTTGCGAACAATATTGTGCCTGACCCATTAACATATTTCAATCTCTTAAATGTGTGTGAAAAGTATTTTGATTTATATAAAATTTTCCGTGCTATTTTTGTACTATTTTAACTACCCGCGCAACGCACGGGTGTTAAACTAGTATTAGTAAAATATAAAAAAAATATATTGAAAACTGTAGTGTAAACATAATGTGGTGTTATAATAAGAAACTAGTCCCATACCCGTGCGTTGCACGGGATTATTAAATGAATAGAAGTCTAAGAAAATTGAAATAAAAAAGAAATTCAATATTATATATACAAACTTTAAGTACTAGTGTTGAATAGTTCAATAAGTTAGGCAAGCGGTTTCAGCCTGTGTCTGATGCAAACAGTTAAATAACCTCATCATACATATCCTAATTATCAAACAAATCCAATAGAGCCATTGTAAGTGACAACTTCCTTCTTAATCCCCCATACCCTGTCTTCATACCAATATTATTTAAAGCTTCCTCACATTTGCAAAAAGCAAGTAGAATCGTATGTGTTGCTACACAAATAGTTACCAATTTATGAACGTTAAATTAAATTTAGATAGAAAAGTGATGTTCCGTGTCATCAATTTATGAATGTTAAAATAAATTATAAATTTAGATAGAGAAGTGATACATACCAGGCTAATCATCCATTACAATTATATGAATGTATACATATTATTAAAATATATATATATATAACTATTAAGAAACACAATTATTAACTACCACAGTAGAAATACCTTAATCCAACAACCAGTTTACTCCTCAACAAAATTTTACAAATTGCAAAATTTCAATTTATCTACAGACCTGAAACATGGACAAATAATTCAAAATTCAAACTCTATTTGAGTAAATGATACAAATAATAAAGAGCTAGCATTGACGGACGATGCAGCGCCTTCAAAAGAAAAACAACTTCATTCACTTTAGATATCTTTAAACAACAAACATGTCACCATTAACATAATCATTATCGACCAAGTTGATCAACAGATATTTCTTTGAACCTCTTCAAGTAATTTTTTGATGGATACGACTTTGGTTAGAGGTTCCCCCATCCTCTTGACCAAACTTCAAATGCTCCATCTTTCCAAACCATAAAGCTAGTATAGTCCACAACAGAACTTAGCACTTCTAAATTTCTCACAGAAACTCTCATACTCCAGGATTAGCAGTGGTTGCACTCGAGCACATCTTTCACCTTCAATATCATAGAATCAATTAAGTCTTCTTCCTACCCCAATTAGTTCAAGTATAGTCAACAATTAATTAATTAATTAGATAATAGAATTTTATAAGATTACTGCACAACCTTAGAGTAAAAAAAAAAAACATGAGACCTCTTGAATAATAGCGCAAGGTCAGTTTCTGAGTCAATGTCCTAACTCCTAAACATTCTACAAAATTTGTTTTGGAATCAAGTAAAGGAGTAATAATCAAAGTTCAATCAGTTTATCAACAACAATAAGAAGTGTAATTGCAGCCAAAAAAAAAGGAATAATGCTTGGAAGAAACCTTTATGTTAGAAAAGCAAAAATTGATAAGCCTGATCAGCAAAAGATTTCAACCTAATTTGCCGAACTATCAATGTCCACATGAAATAAAAATTCTTGTATGAAGCAAGCGCATAATCAATTTCACGCACATTTAGTTTCAACCAAGCGGAAATTTGAACTTGCTTTGACTGGTTTCTAATCGGAACAATTTGATTCACATCAATAGAATTTTCAAAAACAAAGACGAGAAAAAAAAAAGTTACGTTTACATCCTAAACAATTGATTTCTCTATAGTCAACATATGGTTCCAAGTAATAACTAAAACATAGATCAGACTATTGCCCACTGCAATAAAATCACAATGAAGGAGGCTGATTAAAAATATATTAATTCTCAAAAGGCAAAACCAGTTTATAAATTTTATAAGCTCTTTAAAGAAAGAGAAATTGCATTATTTCTGATAGATGAAAAACACAAACTCAAGGGTGTAAATTATCTGGAATTAAATATCATGGACAGTTGGGTTGGAGTAACTATAGCAAAGTATTCTTTCCATTCACCAATCCAATGGAATTGGAGTATTTTAATTCAGTCAAACTAACAATTTAAAGGTTTGTGTCAAAGAAGTAAGGAGAAAACAATCTGCTATCCAATGAAATTGGAGTATATATTGTCATTAAATTTCCTTTAATGACGATCTGTGCAAGGAGAAAACAAAATGCAATATTCATTGTAATATGCAAAACATCCAAGATCTAGATGGAAGATGAGGCAAACCTAGGACATAAGTTTTGTGTCATCAACAATTGAAATAATTCACACCAAGGACTTGGAATAATGAACGAAACTCAAGATGTGAAATGTAAATAGAGATGTAAAGAACTAAAAAGCTTCATATAATGTGTTTCAAGTTGAGACTCACCATACTTCCAAATCTATCATGTGCTATCTTATAAATATGACCTTTCATGCCCTTCACAACTTGAGTTTACTCCTACAAAAATAGAAGTCAAGAGAATTTCCAAACAAATATCTCGAGACGTTAGTACTATATAGTTAAAAAAACTCCCATTAGCTCACTATTCTTGATATTGGAACCAAATTGAGATGGAGAGGACACATTGAGGGCAAGATAAAATTTAAGAAAATTGTGGCATGAGTTATATCCCATTGTGGCATGCGAATTGCAAATGAGTTAAGAAAAATGAATTAGCCCCAGTAATTGACCTATGCAAAAATAATCAAATTCTTAAATAAAGAATCAGTATAGAAAAATAAAGTACATACCTTAATACGGAAGGATTGAGCCACTCAAACCAGCAAGCCTAATTGTGCCTCATCGACTTGCAACATCTTCGGGTCATTTTCACTAGAAAACCTTATCTCCCAAAATATTGTAGTCAACAGCAAAATTGCTCAAATAACACAGCAACAGAAAATCAAAACAAAACCCAGTCGAACAAATAAGCACAAATAATCAAATTCTTAACTAAAAAATCGGAATAGAAAAATAAAATACATACCTTTTTGACGGAAGGATTGAGCCACTCAAACCAGCGAGGGTAGATGTGCTTTCCGGCGCCGGCAGAGGTGGAAGGTATGGAGGCAGATGATGGTTTGGTCCTAGATGACGAAGGGAAAGACTTCTCCAAGTGCTTGTTCAACGCATCGCTGATACTCTTCCGATCCAACATCTCCCCACTTAGCTCGTTGATTGGATTACTCCTAATGATTCAGGAAATCACGGGTTTTCCATTTAGCAGAAACGAAAAGCAAAAATCAAATCGCAGTGGGTAAGCAAAGAAGACACGGAATTCGGAATTGGATAAGGGCAGAAAACAGACGCGTCTTTTGCTTATGAGGAGAATATCCAAAATACCCAAATAAAACCTGAATCTTTACTAATTAACCCCTAAATTGATGTACAAAATTCCGAAATTACCCTTACTTAAGCCGCCAGACAAAAGACGAGAAAATGGTGTAAGAGACTTAAGCCTCTTAATTATATATATATATATATTGTAATGATAATATAATTATTCATTTTTTTATTTATCAAAAGATACATAAACATAATGACAAGAATGGCCTTTTTATTTATTTATTTTTATTCTATATATACGGTACACCACAATAAAAAATTATCTTTTACGTCGTCACATATCTTGCATTTCTCCACCAAATTCTGGCAACTTTGATATATGAATTTCAGCGACCTTTTATCCCCGTCATATAATTGAAGAATTCGAAAAGTGGTATAAAGAAAAGACCAACAAAATATGAACCCAAGAAACTCCACCGTAATGCATACTTACTCACCGAACAACACAATCATTCCATGTTAGCGCCTCTAAATTCATAATTGTATATTCATTCATAAAATAATACAGCCCTTATAAACTTACTACAAAATTACTCATCTCTATTTAGAGAAAGAAAGATTGAAGTAGTGCAACTACAAAGTAATGATTATAGTAGATTAATAGCTAGAAAAATGTAATTAAAAAAATAAAATAAAAATCAAGAACCTCTTATATAAAATCTTATAGATAATTATTGTTCTGATAATTGTTTGAAAATACTTGTGTGACTCGTCCATCCAACACATGCCTCGTTCCAACCAATGTATTGACACTTGTTAATTCATTCCCTTAAATTTCAAGTATACCAATAAAAAATTTAAAGTACTAAAAAATGATTATATGTTGTCCAATGACATTATTTACACCTAATGCCCCCAATCTTTTAATTATTTAGAGATCACGTTTTCAACATTTATTTCTACTGTTATACGTCCCCAACCTTTACAGAAATGCCACCACAGGTCCCCAATTATGGAAAACGTTAGAGTTTTCTATTAACCCAAGTAGGTGCAATCCAATTGGCCAAATCAACTAAGGGCATTATTGGTACAACACAAGCAAGGTGAAAATTTACAAAAATTCACGAGTGTTTCCTATCAAGAGCCACCATAATTGGCTGTGCAAAGATGAAGTAAAAAATCATCATCCAATTTTGTGGTGAAAAAGCATTTGGTGCAGCCACCATTGCTTTGCTTTCACACACTCACACCACTCTAGCCGCACCCCCGCGCCAATCACCATTAATTCCTCTAAAACTTAAAAATTATACCCTTAAATACCCAATGCAATTACTTAAACACTCGTGGATGAAATAAATGAACCAGCATCAGTATGAAAAATGATAAAATACATACCGGTTTGAAGTTGGGGAGCGGCGGCGGGAGACTCTAGTGGAAGAGGTGGCTCCCGACACCTCTACGTAACATTAGCAACAGTTCTATTTTCTTTATTTTCGTTCTCGATTTTCTGATAGTCTGCTCCAATAAAAGTTCCAAGATTCTACAGTGTTAATTTGGAGATTTTGGGTTTTCGATTATCCAATTGTTTGCTCACAAAAACCTTGCTGGTCTAAGAAATTAAATACTTTTGAAGGCAGAAGATTTGGGGAGAGTCAAGATACTTTTTTGGTAATTCACATCTCCGATGTCATCAAATTCCCGCCTGGAGGGAGAAAGAGTTGTTTGGCGGTGTTTTTGGACCTCTACTCCCTCTGAAATAATTGGTTTTAACTTAATCATGGGGGGAAAGCAGAAAGAGATCTTTTATAATATTCCAATAATATCCCTGCTCATTTTGCATGTGGGGTTGGGTTAACGGAGAGATTTGACGAGTTCTGTGAATTGGGACCTGGGGAGTGATTTGTACAAAGGATGGGGACCCATTACAGTAGAAATAAAAGTTAAGGATGTGATCTCTAAATAATTGAAAGGTTGGAAACGTTAAGTGTAAATAACCCATATATTTATAATACTAATTAAGTGGTTGGTTAATTTTTTCCGCCTAAAACTGACATCTTAAGGGAATTGATAGTCTGATATCATGCTGATATTGATGATCTCTCATTTATTTTTCTATTTTTATTTTCCTTTACCCTAATAATAATCGGATAATACTAACTAAGTGGTGAGTTAATTTTTTAATTTTGCATAATAATTTTTAATAATTTATTTATCTGCTCACCTTAATCTTTCTTTTTTCTTTTCAAATTTTCAGAATTTTGTTTATTACATCTTTTAATTTTGCATAGTAATTTTTAATCATCTTCCAGTTATTGAGGCGGAACTATTGGCCTTTAGAAATGCTTTATATTTTGATTAGCCAAATAAGTGCATCAATAAAATTCTTAATTATCTCTTTCTTTGCATTTAACTGGGTAAGTACTGCAGCAATCAAATTTATAATTATCTCTTTCCTTTTATATTTGAATAATCAAAGCAACGTTCACACCGTCTAATCGGGTAAGTACACAAACAACTCTATATATATGTGTGTATATTTATTGCACACATATATTTGCTATCAATCGATCAATTAACATAGAATATCAATTTTGGAAACAGTTACACATATTTTTCTTTTAGTTAATTTTTAGTTCGAGTGATCTGGTTGATGAATGTATATCACTTTTATTTTTTATCGTTTAATTAATTGTTTACTTTAGTTTGTTTTAGAGATGTATATATATTTCCCGTGCAATGTACGGGTAGATTAGCTAGTATTTATATATGCTAGTAGAAGTATAATAGATGGGCAAAAAATCAAATGAAAATAATTACTAATAAATATATAGGTATATGAACCATTTGAAATCTTGGACATAAGTATTATGTGGTGGAAGGATAAAGGAAATTAGAAAATACCATATCCTAAGAATATATTTAATTGAAGGACATATCAGAAATTATGGAATATTAGTTTGGGTAATATTACCAAAAATATTTCCTTCGCTTATTCTCCTTTAGATATGGTATAGATACAGATATATTAGTGATATTGACGATGATGATAAGGCATTATTATTATTAGTTAGAAAATGAAAAGTTCCATTTAATAATATTAATAGGTTAAGGGAAAATAAGGAATTGGAGAAAATATCAAAGGCAAAATATAAGAAATCAAAAGATTTCCGATTATTCACACTTTTATATATCAATGAAGTAATAGTGATTATAGTATTGACTAAGTTGAGCATCAGTTAATGTGAGTGGAGAAACACTTTCCTTTCATTTTTTTTTCTTTTTTTTTTCCTTAAAGAGTATAAAGAAAAGCAGTAAAGTAGTGATGATATATTATATTTAATAAGTGATGATATATTTAATAAGTAAAATTATGAGTTACAACTTCGAAAAAGTTGTGGATTACAACGTATGTATTATATATTGATGTCATCATTCTTGAAATACGAAAATATTTCACAAAACGATTATTTTTCTACTTTTTGTCCCAGAGATGATGATTATATTTTTATTGTTTGCAAAATTCGATGAACTAATTACACTTGAAAACAACGTAAAAAATTTTATTTATTTATCAGTCTTATTTATTTATTTTATTATTTGTGGAAAAGTTGATTAAAAAAAAAATATGCCCCAAATAATGAAGTGGTCATGTATAGGCCATCACATGTTCAAGGGCAAGAGTTTATAATATAAATAAATGTGTGAAATATTGTTGAAATTTGGGCTACCATTAGAAAACCCAACGATTTGAATTGTGATTATAATAAGCAACATACAACATCGAGCGTAATTTACATGAACATACTGCAATATATTGTCCGCGATTCAGTTTATCGTGCTATAATATTGCAAGAACGATCATACATAAACATGTCAAGATGTACAGAAACCCAATCCTATAATAATCCATGTATGCTTTTGCAAAGTATGAATGGAAAGACTTTTCTAAAATTTTAATTACGTTAATTTAGGGCACAAAAGGACCATCTAAAATGAGGATTTTCTTCTCTCATATTCGGGATAGTCATTATTCTCACATTCGTTATCTTTTAAAGTAGAAATGAAATACAGAAAGACGATACAAAATAATGCGAACCACCATCCCCATCCTGCCTCACCACTCCCACCTCGTCCTCCTCCACCACCGCCACCGCCACCTCCTACAGGAGGATCTCCACGGCCACTTTGATCAAATTGTGGCGGCTTGAAGGATGCTGAAATTTTATTCCACCCACATAAGTTATATATAGTGAACTAAAAAGACATCGGCAAAATGATGCAATACATAGTAAGTAAAAAAATTACCTAGTGGTGAAACTATAGTCTTCGTTTTCCCCTTTCGTACTTGAGCTGAAGTTTGTGTTGCGCTACACGTTGTGCCCTGGAAAAGAATTTACAGGTCAAAATCGATACTGTGTATCTTATTTAATCATTTCATTTAGTGTAATAAGAATGCATGTAGTAGGATGAAATCAGAGAATAAATTTACCAATGCTACGAAACATAATAAGGAGGCTACTCTGGACTAGTACGAATTATGGGAGTCATTGAAAGCAAAGATTTCCGAGTTACCCTGAGCTGCAATTTTCTAGTAGCAAATGGTTGTGATCTAGCAAAAATAACCCAATTAGTGGCCTTCCTTTGGATATTCTTAATGCCAAACAGACCCTTGATTTTAGCTGTAGGGGATTGAGAAAACAGTCAATTAGTCTCGTAACCATAACATTCAAATGTAGCCCCTTTTAACACTCTTTGAAATATTATTTTCCATGATTTGTTATTTTCTGATCCTTAACTGCAGTTATAATATGGCTGGATATTAAAAAAAAAAAAAAAATCCCACACAAAATCTATCGCAAACAAACTCGTATATAATAAATAGCACTCAATATATATTCCTCTATAGCATCTGATGGTGATTAGATAGACCACAATATAATTTGCTTCAATGAAGCTAAAACACATCTGTCAGCAGAGAAGTCAAGATTGGATATTTAGAGAAGAAACAATTCAGGCACAAGGACGAAAATTATCTCAGGTATACGGACAGAAATTATGCCATCACAAACCCTGCATTATTGAAGAATAACATGGTGATAGTTATTCTTTTTTTACCTGTTGTACTTGGAAAACTTGGTGCTAACAGAGCTGATGAGATGGGAATGCAACTTATAGCCAATGCAGCCATACTTGTTAATTTCCCTGCTATTAATGTCGAAAACAACAATTTAGACCTTGTAAACTCAATTGGAATAAATCAATTAAGCAGTTCAATCTAACAGTTTCGGAACTTGCTCTGAGTTAAACCAATTTGTATACTAAGTTTTCATCTCAAGTCGAACTTGAAGACTTAAAAGTTTTGTGCGAAAAGATGCATATTGATCCCCAAGTAGTATTTACTTCAAATCAAACTAAGACCTAAATTCATGTGAAAAAATTCAGATACTGCAAGAGTACTCTGATAGGGTACTCTAGGCCACTAATGAACCCATATATGACTTTTTGGGCCCTATTTTTGAGACTCTTGAACCAATGTGTGAGTTACTAATTGGTCTAGAGTACGCTATTAAGGTACTCCTAGAGTACCGGATTTTCTCTCAAATTCATGATCTCCCCCCTCCTCTTTGTTTAATTCAAACTAAGGGGGTTAAGGTAGCAGTTTTTCTTTGGAGCCAACGTCATGTTTGTTGCTAAACTGCATGTGTGCCTACCACTTTTCCTCACTACTAAGCATGTGGGCTCGTGCATAGGACAAGAATAAAATCAATAAAAAGAACACAACAATGATTTAAGACGGAAATTGATATGGGTGTTGAAAGAATGGTTCCAAATTCCGATTAATTCGTTTGTGTCGTTAGTACAAGCCCCCGCATTATTTTGTATCCCAAGGAAACACGGATGTATGAAGCAAGAATGTTCGATGTGCACTTTGATTAATTAATAGTATGATACTGAATGATTATACAACATTAAACAATATGAAGCAGAACAAGAAGCCAATTATGCTATCATAATTAAGCCCTGCATTGAGTGGCATGGTGCTAATTATGCCGTGGTTACCTGATGTAATTGGAAAACATGGTGCTAACGGAGCTGAGATAGAAGTGCAACTTGTAGCCAATGCAGCCATACTTGTTTAGTTCCCTGCTAATGTCAAAAACAACAATTTAGACCTTGTAAACTCAATTGATTTGGGAAAACCTACACTAAAAAATCATATAAGTCAATTAAGTCGTTCAATCCAGCAGTTTCGGAATGATAACATTCATCATTTATTTGCTCTGAATTGAACTTGATGAGGACAAAACCAATCTGTATACTAAGTTTTCATCTCAATTTGAACTTGAAGACTTAAAATTTGCATTCCCAAAGACGCATATTATCCCCGAGCAACGTTTTCTTTAAATCAAACTAAGCTCTAAATTAACGGGAAAATCTCAGCTACTCTGGCGAGTATGGTACTCAAGTCCAACAAGGAACCCATCTGTGGGTTGCTGATTCGTTTAGAGTATATTAACATGATTGCCCTCCTCTTTGTTCATATTAGGGGGTTAAAGCAGCATTTTTTTCTATAGAGAAAACACCGGCTTTGTAACTAATCTATGTGCTATTACTTTTCTGCCACGCACGTGGGCTCGGGCACAGGGCAACAATAAAATCATTAAAAAAAACGCAACGAAGATTCAGGATGGAAATTGACACAAAAAGCTGGTGCATAAAACCATATAGAACAATAGAAAGAGGAAAAAATCGGGAGATTGCCAAACGAAAGAAGTATAAAATCAAGAATCTACATATGAAGAAGTCAAGATGAATTACCTTGTAGAGATCAATGCAACAGAAATTAGCACCGTGAAGTGAATAGTAAGAGCTTCGGATGATCGAGTCAAGGAAGAAAACAACGTTGGGTTTTTTTCTGTCGGGTCGGAAGCTGCTTGCATGCCGCCCAAATTATATGCAAATATAGCACAAGGATTTCTAGTTCCAGAAAGAAAAGGAAACGTGACGGTGATATGAAAAACAAACAAAAAATAATTCCTTTTTGTTTATTATTATTTGGTAATTTCCAATTCCTTTATCTGCTAGAACTGGAGGAAAAATTTGGGTTACAGGTACAACTGCTTATAAACTTACGAATTGTACACACGATAATAATCTGAGCATTCCTACGTAAACATCCGAATGAAAGATTTTATAGATTTGTGCTATGTATGTATACAAATTGTACAATTAATTGTATAATAATAAGTCGTAATATACGTTATTTTTCTCTTTGCTTAATATTGTTCTCCATTTAAAACCTTTTTATTGTCTCGTTTAAAATTTTTTTGGACAAATTGTCTCATTTAATTCTGTGAGTAACGATCTTCCGTGCAGAATTAAGAAATTTTTGTAAATATTGTTGTCGAGATACGACGAAAACCAATCGACATAGAAGATAATAAAATGCAAAATAGGAGATGAAACAAGATATACCGTAGCAAATCTCCTTAAGAAAGATCCCCCCTCCCCGATTAACCAAAAGTGCACATAAAATTACAGATGTCTGTCTCCCAAAATACAGTGCTCCTTCCAAAATCATTACCGCACTCTATACCTACCTCGACAGTCGAACCTTGACTGATAATACTTTTCGGAGCTCAGAATGCTATAGAAAAGTGAAGGACTATGTTAGAGAGAAATGATGAAGAAAAGTGTTGGGAATTAAGGCAAATTCCCCGATTACGCTCGCAGGACCGTTGTTCAAGGAATTTAATTGAGACAAGAAAAATAAAAGAATGAAGACAAATTTAACGGACTGTTAAAACTTTCGACTATATGATTAAAGTCGCTACAACCATACATAATTTTCACTCACCAAAACCAAACCCCCAAGTATTATAAGAAAAATATACCAAGCTTTACCGTATCTACCAATTTCTACCATTTACCTAACCCGCGAAGAATTAAAGAAATCCCAATTTCTTCACAAGACTCTCTGACCCGACCAAAGTGACACCCCGAGTTTTACCACACCTAATTTTCTACCCTTTGAGCAAATCATAAAGAGTTACAAGAAAACTCTTCAAGGTGCTAGACTCACTAATTTTTCTATCAACTCACTTGTACAACTTATGTATAAAAGAAGAAGAAAATATCTCTATTTATAGGCTTCGTTTTCTTGGAAGACAAGACAATCTTTCTATAATTTGGATTCCTTTTCCTCCTAGGATTCTTCTTCTTTCCCTTTCCTTTTCCTTTTCAACTTTGGATTATTTTTGGTAACAAACCCAACAGAAAGATATTTTTCTGATTGTTTGGAATGAATAAAATTGAATCCAAGGGTCCCTATTTATAGAATTATTTGCACATTCGAACCATGTTGGAAACCATTCGAATTGGTGCGTCATTTCAAGTTGTACTAGTTCGTCTGCATGTGGCTTTTGGATCACCCATGTGTTGGTACGGCCATAACTCCACACACCGTTTCGGTTTATGATTAACCGAATTGACTTTGTACACACCAGGTCGTAGAAAGTCAACACAGGTCAAATGTCAACGGAGGTCAACGGTCGTTGGGTCTTGAGAGCAGGCCCTGAGCGCTTCACCTAACCCAACGACTGAGCGACCCAACTGCCACAGGATCTAATGACTTAATCTAGCGACCCAAGGATATAGCCCTATTCTTTCACTCCTGCGACTTAAGGTGTACAGTCACCTCGCCCACGAGCTCACATGTGCGTTAGTCAAAAGTCGTGACCCGGCAAGTGCAACGAGCATTCCAACTCCGCAAAAGCTTAGGAGCCCACGTGAAGAACCTTATCCCTTACTACTGATGGGACCCTCACATTAAATGCAATGTAGAGGTTACTTGTCCTATACGTGGTTCAGACAATCGATGGTCAAAAAGTGAAGGTCTAGTCTCAATCGATTAGACCCTTGTGTCATTGATGTGGGGTCAAAATAAATGTATGTAATCATTACTCCCAAGCAAAGGGCAAATGTAAACTATAAATAAGAGGCAAACAGAAATGGGAAAGGGTTCGACACCCAAACTCTCATTCTTCTTGTCTTCTATACAATATAATCTTCCATTTATTAAGAAGATTACAACCATTCCTTGCCTTCATTGCATCTATTGCCTATACTGATTTGAATACAAATTTTCCGCAAATATAAATCTTGTTTGTTGAGTCGAAAGCTAAATTTGGCATCAACAAATTGGCGCCGTCTGTGGGAAACTTACAAAAAGTTGTGAAAAGCAAGTATCCAGTGAAATCTAACTTCCAGTAAAAGGAAATGAGTGGAAGACGTTCTGAGAGTCAAAAAACAAGAACTAGTAATGTCGAACCGCCTCCCAGGTTCTGCGAAAACCAGGGCACCGCCAGCATCGGCTCTTCACAGCCGGCGACAGCAACAGGAACTTTCTGGCGACAGGATGAGACCTTTACCGAAGAAGTGCGGCAGTTGCAGCAGCGTAACCTGTCCACTTGCCAACAAGGCAGTAAAACATCCGCAAAGAGGGCGAATTCCTCAAAGAGGCGCATCAACAGTAGGTTAAGCCACGTCTCGAAGCAAGGGTCCAGCCGCCCAGTCCCCAACGCGGCGGCCGAGCCAGATTCCTTTAAAGATGCAGCCGGAAGTTGTGCTCATCCCAAATTGGCCCCATGGCCTGGGCAAGGCCCAAAGAGGCCGAAATCGCCTGAGCTTCAGTGGCCAAGCGGCCACTTACAAAAGAGGATGGGCTCAACGCCCGCTCGCCCGTGTAGACGAAGGTCAAGCCCTCCTCTACGAGTTCTCCGAGGTCCCCAACCAATCCTTCAAAAAGCCCACAAGCTAGGTGAATGAGGAAACGACCAAGTGACCTTAGAGGAGAACCTTCTAGTGGAAAGGAGGATCAAAGTCCTTCCGCCTCGGCGAGGTTGGTCACCGCCCTCAATGAGTCCGCGGAATACTTCTTTGACCTCATGAGTGGCGACCCAATCCTGCTTAAGCCAAAGCACGTGAAAAGGCAGGCAAAGAACGCGGATAATCGAAGTATTGTAGATATCATAGGGTCGTGGGACACAGCACAAACGACTGCAGGCATCTAAAGGTGAGATTGAGCAGCTGATTGGGCAAGGATACTTGGGCAAACACATAGCAAATCGCCAAAGGCTGGACACCCAAGCTCGTCCCCTAGCGGATCTCAAAGCCCGAGCTCCACAGAACCAACCCCCTACCGAGACCCATATGCTCATAAGAAGAGACCTTGACACGGAGGGTTCCCTAGCGGATTTGCTATCATTCGCCCGAGAACCACTTTTCCCCCTCTCAAGCGAGTTCCTTCTCTCCACACGACACAGATGTTAGCGGCCAGCTTAACCCCCATGTGAGCGCCGTAAATATTACAATGACAGTCACAGATGTTAAGATCCACAAGACCTTGGTGGATAGCGGCAGACCGTGAAAGTTATTTATTGGAACGCCTTCCAACAAATGGAGATCGACCAAAAGGCTATTAAGCCTTGTGGAGCTAAACTTCAAGGCTTCACCAGAGATCAAGTGGAAGTCAAGTATCAAGTCACGCTCCCCATAGAAAAAGGAGATTAGACGCGCACCACAAGAATCCTCGCGGACTTCTGCATAGTGGACGTGCCCTCAAGTTACAATGTCATAGTGGGACGCCCCATCCTATACGAGCTTAGGGCCACGACCTCAATATTCCACCTCACCATGGAGTTCCTCACCTACCAGGGAACTGCCATCATACATGATAGCCAACCAACCTCGCTCAGATCCAACCTGGAGTATGTCACAGGCATAAAACCCCTCTTAGAAATTCACACCCTTGACCCAAGTGTTAACGACCCCGGTGCAAAAGCTCGCCCAGGTGATGAGCTCGAAATCATAAAGCTGAGTGACACAAGGCCAGGGGTTGAACTTAGAATCGGGCCAAGCTGAAAGAACCAATGAGGACCTAGCTCGTCCAATTCTTGAAACAAAATCTAGACGTCTTCACGTGGGTCCACAAGGATATGGAGGGGGTTGATCCAAAGCATGCATGCCACAAGCTCAATGTCGATCCTAAGGCTAAAACCATTAAGCAAAAGAGACGCCCTCTCAACGGCGGAAGGTATGAGGCCTTAGCCAAGGAGGTAGACAAGCTATTGGAAACCAAGTTCATAAAGAAAGCGTTGTATCCTCAGTGGGTAGCTAATCCAGTTCTGGTCAAGAACGACGATGGGAGCTGGAGAATCTGCATTGATTTCACGGACTTAAACAAAGGATGTCCCAAAGATAGTTTTCCCTTGTCCAGAATCATCCAGATGGCCGACACTACAGGTAGTCACGAGCTATTGAGCTTCATGGACGCTTATTCCGTTTACCACTAAATCCCAATGCACCTAGTTGACGAGGAGCACACATCGTTCATTACTAATCGGGGGCTCTATTGTTACAAGATGATGCTATTCGGATTGAAAAATGCCAGGGCAACGTACCAACGGCTGGTAAACTCCATGTTCAAAGACCAGCTTGGCAAAACTATAGAGGTTTATATCGACGACATGCTTGTCAAAAGCTTTCAAGTAGAACAACATATCGATGGCCTCTCACGAATGTTCCAGACCCTCAGGAATTACAGAATGAAGCTCAATCCCAAGAAGTGTTCCTTCGGAGTAGCCTCTGGAAAGTTTTTGGGCTATATAGTCAATCAGAGAGGAATCAACCCCAAATCAGTAAAAGAGGTCCAGCGCCTTACGGGACAGATCGCCGCGCTAAGTCGCTTCGTGTCGCTATCTATGGACAAATGCAAGCCATTCTTTGAGGCCATCAAAAAATCAAAAGAGTTTGCGTGGACAGAGGAGTGCCAGGTCGCTTTCATCAAATTGAAGGAAAATGTTTCCTCTCCCCCTCTACTGTCAAACCTTTATCGGGGAAAACGTTGTGTCTTTATCTGGCCGTCTCGGAATCGTCAATCAGCGCGGTCTTGGTCAGAACTGAATGACAGTCTCAGCTCCTAGTCTATTATGTAAGCCACGCTTTACATGTTGCAGAGCTCAGATATCCCCCCATGGAGAAGCTTGCCTACGCTCTTGTAGACGCTTCCAAGAAGCTCCGACCTTATTTCCTTGAGCATACAATCGACTCCTGACAAGCGCTCTCTAAGGCAGGTTCTTCAAAAACCCAACCTATCAGGTCGCTTAGTCAAATGGTCGGTAGAACTCAGTCAGTATGACATCAACTACAAACCAAGGACCGTTATCAAGGGACAGGCCCTAGCCGACTTCATAACTAAGCTCACTCCCGCTGAACCCAAGCACTGAGCCTTCGACTTGGGAACTGTACGCCGATGGATCCTCTACAAGCCACGCTTCTAGAGCCGGAATCGTCATCGTCAGCCCCACCGGGAATTATTATTGTCAAGCCATTAGGTTCGACTTCGGCGCGACAAACAACGAAGCTAAATACGAAGCGGTCCTGGCTGGAATCAGCATGGCAAAATCAATGGGCATCAAAAGGCTAGTTATCAAGAGCGACTCTCAACTCGTAGTACACCAAACGAGCAGTGTCTATGAGGTGTGAGGCGAAAAGCTCTCCCTATAGCAGAGCAGACTGCTGGAAGAGCTGAACGATCTGGATCCCTTTGAGATCACGCGAATCCCAAGAGCTAAAAATAGCCATCCAGATGCCTTGGCTAAGTTAGCGACCAGCAAAGGAGTAGGCGAGCTCGGCAATATCCCCATTGGCGAGTTAGCGACCTCATCTACTGACAAAGTTGAGGTAGCAACAGCGGAAGTCAGCCCCTCAAGCAACTGATGGACTTTATCATCATGTTCTTAAAGGAGAGAACGGCCCCCCAGGCGTGGACGCTAGAAAGCTGAGACATCGGGCCTCTAGATTCTCACTAATTGATGGAAAGCTATACAAGAGAAGTTTCGCCGGACCTCTGCTAAGGTATCTCGACCCCGCTGAGGCGCGAGCTATTTTGGAAGAAATACACTCTGGAGTTTATGGCAACCATTCAGGCGGACTGGTCCTTGCACACAAAATCCTAAGGCAAGGATACTTCTAGCCCAGTGTCTGAAAAGACGGAATCGACTTCGCCAAGGCTTGCGACAAATGTCAAAGATTCGTCTCCTGATTATGAGCCCTCCAGAAGAGTTAACCTCGATCACAGAACCATGGCCCTTTGCCAAGGGGAGATAGATCTCATTAGCCCACTCCCGAAAGGCAAAGAAGGGACTCAGTTCTCCATTGTCGCTGTTGATTAGTTTACAAAATGTGTCGAAGCTGAAGCTTTCGCAACCATCACGGAACAAAAGACGACAAGTTTCATTTGGAAATCAATTGTTTGCAGAATTGGGGTCCCAAACGCTATAGTCACGGACAATGGCAAGCAATTCGATAATGTAAGGTTCAGGTCATTTTACAAAGATTTGGGCATAAAAAATTTCTATTCTACGCCCCATTACCCGCAAGACAACGGACAGGTCAAGGCCGTCAACAAAATCATCAATTAGACGTTGAAAAGGCGTTTGGAAGCTCTGAATTGAGGCTGGGCCGAAGAGCTCCCCGCGGTTTTGTGGTCCGATCGAATGACCTGCCGAACTACGACTGGAGAGACCCCTTTCTCTTTCACATATGGAGCTGAGGCTATAATCCCCGTTGAGTTGGAGGTCCCTACTTTCAGAGTAGCCTACTACAACGAGGCAGAGAACAACAAGTTCTTTGCTAACGAGCTTGATCTTATTACAAAAAAAAGGGATTTGGCTGACATCAGAAATGCGACATATAAGCAGAAATGTGCCAAATTCTATAACACCAAGGTCAGAGTCTGCCGATTTGAAGTTGGCGACCTAGTCCTGCGAAAAGTCTTCATCTCCTCCAGGTCCCTATCGAGTCAAGTGAGTCCTATCAAATGGGGCTTAAGAGCTCGAGGACATGTACGGGGACGAATTAATATATCCTTGGAACGCGGAGCATCTAAAGAAGTATTACCAATAACTGGGTATCAACTCTAATGATCGCCTAGTTTGTTCAATACTTATGTCCTCACTTCTCCATGGCCCCATACAAGGTAAATCTACCACTGAGTAAGGTTACGAGATCTAGGCAGGAACAAACTTCCTGCCAGCAACCTAACATCGTCTAAAAGGATTTGACTTATAAGTCATCGACCTCACATCCAAGTCAACGGGTCCGCGAACAAAGCCAAAGCGAACATTTGGCTAGCGACCCAACACTTGAGATTAACGCTTATGACTAAAATTGGAGTCAATTTCTATTTTAGCGGCCTGACACTTGTACACACCCTCACTCGAACTCATTGTCCACGACCTAAACTAGAACGAGCTTCTGGTTGACCATCCTAACACTTTGATCCGAGGATTGTGCAAGTAAATGCGGAGAGCAGGTAACTTTCATTCTTCTTGTCTTCTATACAATATAATCTTCCACTTATTGAGAAGATTACCATCATTCCTTTCCTTCTCTGCATCTATTGCCTATACCGATTTGAATACAAATTTCCCGCGAATGTAAATATTGTTTGTTGAATCGAAAGCCAAATTTGGCATCAACAGACTTCAAGGCACCGGTTTGGTCGCGCACTCATGCTCGACCGCTCCAGCTCTAACTCGAGTCCGCCACGCCTTCCAGATATCTTGTTACCACGTCATCGAGCTAAGATTTCATTTTTGAAAACCTTAAGGCTCCTCATGACAATACTAAATGCAAAGTGCACCTCTAAAGCGCCCAACGCGACCTTTGCGCCTTGCGCGGGGGCAAGCAGTACATACCAGCACATTGGCAATGGTTAGGTAACTCTAGCCTCTCTAACCTTTAATTAGCTAGGTACTGGAGGAATTCGCTTATTAATTAAATTACAACTTTAAATATCATCCCATTATATAAACACATCAATATATTTTTGTAAATTTTCAATGTGAGATTCTATAACATATAAAGTTACTTAAACTTTAATGGACCACAACATGGGCCTAAATTGGAGACTTTTCTAATAAATATAACCCGTAAAGAGTTGGATGTCAAAACATCGAATGGTTGACAGTAACACTTTTTGACTTTATCATTATTCATTTGGGTGAATATTGGAATGGAGATCACCTTGAATGCACTGAGAAATGATTGTTGGGAAATAGATAAGTTTTCCCCTTTCCAATTCAATTAACAACGCAGCGGAAACAAATAATAAAACGAGCACAAAAGAGGAAAAGCACAAATTTAACGTGGCTCAGTAAACCACCGACAACCACAGAAAGAGACCCTTTATTGATAAACAAATTCCTTACAATTACAAGTTTTCTTTATCCTACCACTCTCTTCCTATACAAAAACTAGAGCACTTAAAGTACGCCGCACAACCCTCGCGCACAACTTCTCTCTAGCCTTACTCTCTATCTCTCTCTCTCTAAAACAAAAGAACAATTTGCTGAGCTTTTACTGGGATGTGACCTTTCTCTCTCTAAAAACAAGACAACACTCAAACAAAGACGCATTTTTCTTTCCCTCTCTACCATGACCTGCGCTCGGGACTGCGCTCTCTCAATTTCTCTAATTCACGGCACTCTCTTGGCGTGTCTTTAATTGCCCATCAGATGCACATATATATAATCAACAATCCTTGCTTAGTTCTAATCAGGACTTGTTTCCTTATTTTTCTTTTTCTTTTCTTGCACCCAAAGTCAACCACAATTTATTCCACGAGCCCCTCGTCTTTGACGATTGATTATTTTGAGTCAATTTCCAACAATGATCACTTTCTCACCATGGATATTATAAAAAATTGTCCAAATCTAATGATTTCTTACTAGGTATTCAATTATCTATATATTAATTAATCAACTTCACTGTCAATACCTTTTGTACCGCAATTTTCCTGCCCTTTTTATTTGGTAAAGTTTGAGGTAATTGTTCATTTTCTTCTTAATAAAAATTTTTGTGAAAAAACTTAGAGAAGACTTGAAAATGTGACTATTGAGTTTAACAACTAAACTTTAACCATTTTGCTCATTTGTTTGTTTGTTAAATTTTTTTACTAATAAATTAACATACTAAATCTGAAATGTCAACTCTAAAACAAACTCTAATCTATCATAATTTGTTAATTCACTATCTCTACTGTGTGTATTGGTGAGTTTATTATTATTTAAATTTTTTAAATGCGTTTTACATTTTTCTTTGAATTTGTTAGTTTTATTAGGATTTTTTAAAATAAAACAGGTAACATGTATTTTTTTTATTACTGTATATATGTACAAAGGATTATATGTAAGAATGTATGTTGTCTTTTAAAAGATCTTGAACTTTACAATTACTAAGTCTATTGATCGTATTGATTCAATTAATGTATACTTGTATTTTTATATTTTTTTACAAGAGTGTAAATATTATAGATTTATGTTTAATTATCTAATAATATATTTTAATAAGTTTTCCTATCCGTGCAACACACGGGTGGTTTAACTAGTTTAAAAGTATTTAAAACATGAGACATAACGTGTGGGAATTTGAAAATTTCTGTGAATACACCCTCTATTTGTTTGAACTTCCATATATATATATATATATATATACACAATCTTTGAATGAGAATTCATTTTAGGAACATTTGTTTCGTTGTTGTAACTAGATTTTCCTTCGTGCGTTGTACGAGAAGATCACTTTATGTTATGTAGAAATAAAATTATTATAAATTTTCAATACATTAGCTAAACTCAATAATCATGATATGTCAAACTATTCATGTCAAAACTTTTCGTTAGGATATATATTTTATGAATGAATTTTGTGATGATATGTCAAATTATTTTGTAATTTTCATTCTAGGTCCCCAACCTTTTAATTTTATATCAATTTTGTCCTCATTCTTTTTTTGATTCTTCTAGGCCCCAACCTTTCATTTATTATCATATTATATCTCCAATGTCACTTTTCGTTCCCAGCCTTTCTATCTGCATCATTAACTGCTATCAATATGACTATTATGCCCTTAAATCCTTATTTTCACTATAGGTCTCCAACCTTTCAATTTATATACAATTTTATCCTCATTATTTTTTGGACATATAGGACCACTAACATTTCATTTGTTATCGCATTACATCCCTAATAGATCTTCTGTCATCAACCTTTTAATTACTAATTTTAATTCCTATTAAAATTACCATTATTGCTTTAATTACTTAAATAAAAATAAAAAATAAAGAACAATATAATAAGAACTCTACTCATCTAAACTCGTAGTTTCCAATCCAAGAGTCGGTGTAACAGATCAGATCGAGCTTTTTTGATTCATCACATATCACGTAGCGGGTATGAAGCAGGGTGGATAAAAAAAATCATTTTCATGTTACAAAAATAAAATCGTACCTTAATGAGATAATTTTAATTTTTTGTGGATCAGATTTGGTTGAGACGGATAACAAAGCGGGAGCAAATTAAGGTGAACATCACAAAGAGAGACTTAGAAATGAAATGAGAATAAAGTATTATAACTATATTTATTTTTATAAATCAAAAATTATTTTTTCTGGGTGGATCAACCCAATATGTATCTGCCATGTGATTTATTGTAGATCAAGAAATCAGATCCGTTCGTTAAGCTGATACTTAGATTGACAATTTTTTTCAATGCGAATTTGATATCTATCGAAATCGTTATAGATCGAGGTTTTTTGTTATCATTATTTCCGAATGTTTTCATTGAGTTATGTTAGAGTGTACATTTGTCCTGTATACATTTTTCTAATTAAGCGTTGTTGTGTGCTTCTTACTTCAGAGTCTAAAGCAGCAAAAATGCTATGAAAGGGGCCTAAAATCTATTAATTTAATTTATAAACACATTAATATTAGATTAACATAAAAAGATCCTCATTAAAAAAATTTAAAAAGTAATTTTTTCCTGGTAAAAATAAGGAGTGATAGACTAATCACAAATTGAAACTGATAAACCCAAACATATAAGATAGTTAGCTGGTAATGTTTTGAAGAAGTTACAATTCATCCAAGAGAGAGTCCTATCCAACTAGAATAACAACTCGAAAAATTTATAAAGCAGTTGGAAATTGAAAGAAATTGGAAAAAAAATAGAGGATGATATAATATTTACCGCACAACGTACACCAATAAAAAGTAAAAAGACCCAAATATCCTTATAGCAATTTTGGTGGGAAAATTACGGTACAACTATACCACAGACTAATTTTCTTATATATATTTGTAAAAGACTTGCAATGCATAATGTGCATGGCTTCTTTCATGCAAGGTGTATATATATTTTTTTCATATATACATATTAAATTCCTCTTTACAATATAAATAAATAAATAAATAAATTAGGCTTTTAATTTGTCTTTTCAAATATTACGATCATAATTAATTCAAATTTGGTATACTATTATTAGTTGTAACTGAATCCTTTGTAATGAAAGGGAAATATATCATTAATCTTCCTTCGTCACTTCATTTTCCCAAATTATTGTAACTCCATTATTAATCCATCCGTTTCCATGCTCATAATATTTATATATCCATCCAAGTTTCTTGTTATTCTCACACTCGATCTGATTCCCACTTCATAAACCCGAAAAATTATCGACTATATATGGCGCACCATTCCAACCTCGTTGCAGTATTTTTGACTTGTTTGTTGTTTTCCACAATGGTTTTGGCTCGAAAACTTGAGTCCACATCGACCCTTTCGGCCCATCTTAAGTTGGACGAAGCCGAATCGTCATCTTGTTGGGACGCATTGCTTGAACTCCAGTCGTGTAGTGGGGAATTGGTCTTGTTTTTCATCAATGGTGAGACTTATCTTGGACCGAGCTGTTGTGATGCTATACGTACCATCGAGCATCAATGCTGGCTTTCGATGCTTGGGTCGCTAGGCATCACGACCGAAGAAGGTGACATTCTTCGTGGCTACTGCGACGCTAGTGCCGGCTCTGGCTCAACCAACCCGCCCGCTAACCCCTCTACCTGCTACTCTTCACCCCCATAGTCTTTCACGGATAGTGTCGTAATTTTTTAATGATCACTGCACTATCAAAAATGATGAAATGTTGATAATAATACTACGAGGAATGGCTTAATATTATTCGGATTTCCTTTGTTTTTATCATCAATTTAATTTGTTTTCGTTTCATTGTTAAAATTGTACTATGATCCATTTTTGCCATTTTTACAATCTAGTATGCCCGTGAAGTAGTAATTATCTTGTTCAAACGGTTCATTTAATTAAGTCATTGATTTGAGCTTGAATGGCACTAATAATTATCGACGGTCATTTGCATAAAAGATCTTATTACTATGAGTAGTTAATTATTAGAAATTCTCACCAGGTATAGTTTGTTCCTCGATCGAGTAACGACCATGATCAATGACTAGCTCGACTTTAATTATCTATGCAAGTTGGAGAATCTTTCATTTTCTATATTTAGGAGTTGTAATTGAAAATTAAAGAATTGTTTTAGTTCTGCCATCTATCTATAAATAAATTAAATTGTATTGCTTATAATACCTTGTCAAGTATTTAATTCACCTGGAAAGAAGGTCACAACATCAATTTTAACCTCATTATAATAATTATAATAATAATATATTATAAATTACTAACTTGGAAAAGTCAACTCTTAGCTTTTCATTATTAATTACTAATTAAATACACTTGCAGGATCCATATGCTGCCACATGCTATGGTGTGTTCACGCGTCAATTACATGCAACTGATCATGTTATTCTTGAAGGACCACATAGCATAGGCAAAACGCTAATTACCACATTGGTAACTTATTTTGACTTTTTATCTTAAGTAAATAACTTGGCAATTCACTCGATTTTCGAAATATATAGTCTCTTATTTCTATTTTTCATGAATCTTTAAAGATATGTACGTAATATGTCGAATTCACAACTATAAAGATACACCGTTCAAGTACAGAATCTGAATAATAATGTGATGGGAATTGAATATTAACACGCAATAATAAGAGGATCTAAGTAACTTTTTTTAATAGGGCACGTCAATCATCATTATTCTGGTTCCATAAAAATAAAAACCTAAGGCTGTTGGCTTTGTAACATTTCCATAGGTAAATTTTATGACTAATATGCATGTAGAAATATGTATTAGTGATGAAGGAGTGGGGAAAAGATAAGGACTTTTTAATTTGTAACTTACATATATAATTAAAACGAGAAAATGAAGAGATGCGGAAATACCCTTAATGATTTTTTTTTCATTTATATAAGTTTTCAGTTATTTTCCTCATAACATCAAAATAGGATATTTGTGTTTATTTAGGAATCTTCAAGTACTAAACGTTTGGTGCAATAATAATAACAATCTGATAGTGATGAGGTATAATATGAGCACATTACTACACCTATTTAAATCATATTAGTAGCTGATATTATGTCATATTATGTTTTTGATACCATAATAACATCAGACGTCATCTGGTACTTGATCATGAGAAAAAAATATAATTTCGTTTATTGAAATTGTATTATTTGTACCAACAATGGAACGTAAAAAAAATAAATATACAATAAGTATAACTCCCAACAAAAATAAAGAAAATGTATCAACAAAAATTCATTTTCTAAACTTAATTTTCCTTTACATCTATAACTCTCAAAAAAACAGTGGAACTCCACCAAAAATTGATGTATGATCTTCCTCTCCTAATTTACAAACCCTTTAACATGCAAGAAATAGAAAATAAAATTAAAAAAAAAATCAAAAAGTAACATCAAAATTTAATCAAGTTTCTTATGTTTGTAAGAGTAGTAATTGTAATTAGAGTTTAAGCAATACTTAGACCCCTTAATGCTCATCAAATAACATAATCTCTTCCAGAAGAAACGCCTTCTTGGGGTCGAAACTCTAGTCACGTGACTCTTACTCTTACAGTGTCTAACGGCCATCCCACGTACTTCTGGCGGCCGGTACGTCCGGATCAACGGCCACTTAACTCCGTTAAAAAACGGGTGACATTTTAGGTCGGTCGCACCCTTTACACACCCTAACCGCTTTCTCGGATCCTTAACCAATAATTTTCCTATCAAGTCCCGGGCCTCGCCCATCCCGGGCTCCTCCAACTCTCCTTCTGACACGTGGAATTTCACGTCTCTGGTTGATGCTATATTGCGCAGGGTGGACTCTTTGCTCCCTCCCTTGAACGGCGTCGTCCCGTACAACAATTCGTATATCAGCACCCCAAACGCCCACCAGTCCACTCCGTTGCCGTGGCCGTTCCCGGAGACCAACTCCGGAGCCAAATACTCATGGGTCCCCACGCAGGATCTTGAAAACGCAGAGGTGGGCTCAGCTACAAACTCGGTAACTCGTTCCTCCCTTCTCGGGCGCCGGTGACCCAAAGAAGGACATCTTCTGGATCCCGACTTAATCTCCGTCCGAGTTTCCAGCCTCGGGGAGACGTCGGAGCTGAAACACAAATCAAAATCCGATAACATAATGTGCCCATCTTCGCGTATGAGAATGTTTTCTGGCTTGAGATCACGATAAACAATTCCTTGTGCATGAAGGTACTCGAGTGCCAAGAGAATTTCAGCTGTGTAAAATCTGACCGCTTGAACGGAAAATCGGTTTCGGGGTTGCTTGCTGAGCAAGGAATGGAGGTCCCCATTGGGGCAATAGTCCATGAGAAAGCAAGTATAGTGTGAAACTTCTAAATGAGCATAGAGTGTGGGCAGAAAAGGGTGATCGAGCGAAGAAAGGATGTGAGCTTCTGTTTGAACGTGGGAGAGTTTCTTGGACGTCAAGGAATCCCGGTCGACGACCTTGAGGGCGAAGTTAGCGTGGTCGTAGTCCCGGAGGCGGCAGAGGAAGACGCGGCCGAGGTTACCAGAGCCGACTAGGCGGAGGAGCTTGAGGTGTCTGAGGTGGAGGGCGCCGTAGGAGGAGAGGGTGGTGACGGCCTTAATGGCGGCCCAGTTGGGGTTGTCGTGGCGGGAGTGGGGGCGATGGTGGGCGCTGGGGACGGCAGTTGTGGAAGTGGTGGAGAGGCGGTCGTTGAAGCTGAGAGTGAGACTGCTCCGGGCGAGGCTACTGCGGGCACTCAGAGTGCGGTCAGTTGCTGTGGTGGTGGCGGTGGAGGCGGAGGCGCAGCTGGTGAAGCTGAAATCTAGGTCGGAATCTGGTGCATAACAAAGGGTTTCTTCTTGATCCATTTTTTAAAGTCAATTTGGTTGGTTGTATGTTAGATCGGTGCTTCTACGTGTATATATACACAGTAGACTTGTAGGGAGGGGTAGTGGGGTAGGTGTAGGGCGTTGAGAAAATATAATTAATTTGAAATCTTAAATAAATAAATAAATTAAATGAAAAATAATAACTTGTTTGGTTGACCCTAACAGCTAAAAAATAATTATTTGTTAGTGACTTTTCTATTCGAGTTGAGGCGTTTTCGTTCCTTTTCATCCTAACCGGTATATTCTAGGATACTTCGAGTTACCTTCATGGAAACTATAAGCAACGTTATGCACGTCTCGAACTTCGAGCTTAGTATATATTTTTACTTTATTTTTTTATTTAAATAGTAAATCTAGGATTGTGTTCTTTGTACTCTAAATTTGTAGATAAAATATTGAATTTGTTCGAGCACTACACAGATATAACATAATATATCAGTCGATGTTATGAATATGATTTATAAAGTTATGATATACTCACATCAACGACTAATATTATGTCACATCACTGTCTGGTATAGTTATGAGACTAAACACATGGTGTTTGAAACCGACTATGATAAAATAGACTTATTTTTCTGTTTTAATATGATATAAGTAAGAGTTGTGCTATTTGAACAAAAACATATTCAAAAATTCTAATAAAACTGACACGTAGCACAATCCTGTTTTTCAACACATCACATTTGATCGATCAATTGTAGGAGTATATGCAAACAGGGGCCTATTGAGTTCTAATGAATCATTGGTAATCACATATATTGATTGTTGACTACTACACGCAACGTAAAAATGATTTCTCGTTATATTTTTACCGTCAGACGCTTGTGTAACGAGAGATTATCCAAAAGCCACATTGGGTTCCGCCCATGCCACCCAAATGTGGATTTTCAGTGATCTCTAACCACATAGGCGCCTACAGGGAAATTGGGGCTATACCCTAATGTGTTTAATTATTGCATACCTATATAGTAAGCTATAATGCTAAGTTCAAATTGTGTCATCCATGTTTATCAACTGTCTATGCACGAACAAGCCATTCTCCAAAAACTTTTTAGTATTTCATTACTGAACACTCAATACTATTAGTTAATGGAGAACCTACATGTGTATTTAAAAATTCCAATTTAACAATAAATTAGATATCTTAAATACACATATATGTTTTGGATTTGCTACCAAGGATAGCATAGGTTCTCTTGGAGTAGCCAAAATTTGTTCATTTTTATAACTTTATTTGTTTTTTGTTATTAATTAATTAATGTATTAATAATAATTATAATCAATCAAATATAAGATTAATTATGTCGAGACCCATGTAGTATAATGATATCTTAATTAGTTTTCAAACCTTGGTTGAGACTTCGATCCCCCACTCTCACAGTCCCTTGGTAATAATAATGTTAGAAAAGAAAAAATAATAATAAGATTAATTATATTTAGTTGATAGTAATGAGATTATTACTTAATTGGCAAAGGGGCAAATTAGGTTAGAACCACATAATGGGTCCAATAATATGGGTCCCACGTGGTTAGTGTTTGCCACGTGGTGAACATGGACCCTACATTGTCGCTTCCAGAAGATAAATTAACTGACATCCTGATTAAAAATATAAATTAACAAGAAATAATGAAATAAAATAGCATTCACCTTACAAATAATTCATCAATAATTTTATACCAGTTGAGTTAATGCACAATAATTCAGAAAAAAATAAAAATTAAAATAAAACAAATTATTAGAGAAGCTTGCAATTGGCACGTGATCATGGGCAGTTCATGTCCTTTTTTTTCCTTAAATTTTTCAAGGTTTGAGTGATATATTTTTGGGGCACGTGATTGTGTGTTTATCGTAATGTGTTAATTTTCTGTAGTACTCTATTTGATTCTAGGCTCGGTGCTCAGTAGGCAAATTATTAGAATTAATCAATTCAGAATTTCTTACATGTTTGAGAACTCACACATTGCTACTCTTGACATTTTTACTTTTTGTTAACAATAAACTTGGTTTTCGTCAACACGATTGTGGTAGAAAATTCCCACAATTTTGTTTCACAAAAAGATAGTTGATTCCAAATTTTGCAAGATTTCTTGAGGAACAAAATATAGGGTAATTAAATAGGTCCATGTGTTAGGCAAATGCATGTGGCACCAATAGTATAAGCATTTACTTGAGGACATGTCACAATGTTTGTCCAAGGGATATAATAGAAAGAGACACGTGATGTTGTATGTCCATATGGTCTCCTCAAGAAAAGGGCCACTAGATCATATCATGAAGTCCCACACAATTTTATTCATGGGTTATGCTTGTTACCTTGATTTGTGTTTTGAATCTTTAGTTTCTCCTTTCTGTAAGGAGTATCCATTTTTTTTTTTTGTGGGGGAGTATTCAACACGTTATACATATCGAGTCAATTCAGACTAATTAATATATCGGCATTTTAGAAATTGTTGTCATAAGTGACTTTGAATGCAAAGAGTAAAGTTTAAAAGATCGGACTAGGGAATTGAATGGATGATCAATAATAAGTTGAATAAATAAGCAAAACATATCTTTTGTTCTTTTCTAAGAAGTAGAATCAATGAGTTTATGTTTTGATAGTCTTTAATCTTAATAGTAAAACTATTCTTGATTTTTCTACTAGAATCGGCTTGTTCTATCTGACTCACATATAATTAACAATGTACAACATTGTGATGATTACAAGTTTTTGCACTTATCATCCTGCCCATCCCTTAATAGCAAAACTAACCTTGATTTTTCTTCTGCTAGAACTCGCTTGTACTTCTATCTAATTCCTATAACAATGTACAATATTGTGAACACAATTCAAAGTATTCATACTTATCGCCTTGCCCACCTCAACCTCAACCCTAACCCCTGGGTTGTGCCTCAATGTTATAACTCCAAATATAAAAAGCTATAAATTTCAACCTTGGAAAGCGTCATTCTTCAAAGACACTATTAATTAATTAAGCCAAATTCAATGCACAATTATATGATATGATAGGGGAAAACTATCAAGCCCAACATTTTCATCCCTTCATGCACATGCATTGTATCAGTCCAATCTCACACTAATAATGGAACTCAACTTTATTATATTAATAATTATCATTTATGAGTGATTTCTTAATCTTGCAAATTGCTCTCTACTTGTGCAGAATTTCACATGCTACCACATTAATTCCCATTGTTTCTATTCATTAATGTTTTTTCAGTCTTATGAACTCCTAATCATTACTTAGATCCCACAAAATGTACATAAATAATTTTGTTTGAAGCCCAACTAAAAAGATGCCCCAAGTTTAATGTGTTGTCTCTCAAGGAGAAGAAATGGATATTACTTAAATTTTCCACATACAGTTGGATGGGGCTCCATTTTGTCTGCTGACCCACAAAATTGGTATATCAAATGTCAACAGACAAGCCATGATTAGTAGTAGAAACCAAATATATTTCAAATAAAGAGTTTAGAACTAAGACCCCAAATTTGACCCCGTTGATCACTTAATCTACATGCATGCATATCACGAGAAACAGAATATAAGTGGATTCATAACTCTATTTCCTACGTTACTCTGAGTACAAAGGCTAATTTACATAATCAATGAAACTGCAAACAGATATGCTCAGGTAAACTCAAACGTAGTTTCAATACAACTCAGCACATGACACCATTGGTCTGTGACAATTAAAGCAAGTAGTTATGAGATCTCCATTGGCCTTGAAGAGAGAAAGCAAAAGGTTTCATAGCAATGAGTTGATATAGAAAGTGACATTAAGCTAATTGGTATAAATTTGAGATGCCACTAGAGAGACATGGATGAATTTGCCAGTCTTTAATATGATGAGATGAAAGTGACAAGATACCAAAAGTGTAAAATCTCCATTTTGTTTCTAAGCAGAATGTTAGGGAAAAGTTGGTTTAGACAAGGACAAAACTAAAACAACCTTGAAATTTGAAAAAGCTCCTACCGAACTAAATTGATTGTATTTTATAATATTATTATAGATGGGTGTAACTTACATATAACAAACTCCTAGTTCAATGAATGGAATTTGCCTCCAGCTTCAAATATTCTTCTTGGGGTTTATTTTAAGTACTAGAAAATGGGGTGGCAAATTAAAAGGCTCGAGGAGTCGAGTTCGAGCGTGCCTGGCACGAACAAACCAACCAAAGTATCTACGAGTATTATAAGTGGCGTCTTTCTTTGAATGAATGCTTGATGTTGTCAAAGGAGGATGTCAAGTTTAGACATTTTCCTTGACATTGTCTACACTTTCTGCCTATATATCGCGGTCCTCCCTTCCATATTACTTTGACACTCAATATTGACATTATCATTGGAGATGCTCTGAGTATCTACAACTTGAACTCTTGCGTGGTAATGTTGTAGTTTTGGTGTGAAATCAATATTTTGAATATTTATGAGTAATTAAGAAAGAATATCATACCTCATCTTCTTTGTTGTGGACCTGTGGTTGCAATGTTAAAATATTTGTAATTGACTAGTTGTTTCTATAATTGTGAATAATTACCTACGTATATGTAAAAAAGTACAATTTGTAAGGTAACTTAACAAGTGTTTTACTTCCGTTTGTAAGGTTCAGCTTATAATTCGTAAGTATCTTCTGATATCACTTATATTCGCAATAATAACTCATTTAGTACGTACTACTTGTTTACTTTATATCATTTTCAGTGGAGTAGTGTTATTTACTTAGATTAACTATTAACACTTTTACAATGGATGATGGGTGGATAATCATAAATATATAGAGACATCTACATATTCATTATTCAATGAAAAGATGCCAACTGAACTAGAGACTGATATCCAATATAGATAATTAGCATTATTCTTTCAAGTATGTTACTCACGTAATTAAAAAAGACGCTAAGTTGAGACACAATCTTGTGAGGGCATGTTAAAAAAGGAATCTCACCTATAATAACATAAACAAAATAATGTAAATGGATTTCCAAAATTATTCTATTTAGAATAATAATATTTATTTAGACTCGAGATTAGTCTATATATTAGCCGGTATCTTTTTTTTTTATTATTATTGATCATAAAATGAAGAAGAGTTCGTACATACATGCACCACTTCAATTTTCTACTATAGTCTTGTCTAGTGAAAGTAATAAGGGAGTTTTACACGTAACTTGTTATATTTGTAACAATTTGGATAATTACTGTATTTTGCAACAATTTGGAAATCTGTAACAAATAGAGTAAACGAATTGTAAAATACTATTAGAATTTTTTTTGGGAATTAAAAAAAATCCAGATTTTATTTTCCAACATTCGCTTTTAAAAAAGGAAACCCAATTAAATTAAATTAAAACATAATTGTAAACTCTACAAATGTGGAGAATATATAGTAGAATTTTATCATAATTAATAATAATCGAAAATCTTACCATTATAAGGAAACCTAGTTAAATTAATTAAACTGAGACATAATTATAATCTCCACAGGTGTGGAGAATATAGTTGAATTTTATTGACATAAATACAGGATATTGTAATATATAACAATCTTAATATTCTACTTCCTTATTAAATATTACATAGATATATAGTTTATATCGATTTTTAGCCATGCCTAAAACACGAAGAATTCTTCACGCATGACATGTAATTAATTTGAATTGCAATAAATTACATTAAAACAATTGTATATTACGCTTTCACATAGTAAGTAATTTCCAATTGCAACTTAATTTTATTGTAAGACTAATAGATGTTACAATACAGGAATTTAGTTAGAAAGAAAATATTTTCCAATCAATTGAATTACCAGTAATTAAATTACATAGAAAATAAATTGCAACGTGTTTGATTGGAAGTGAAATTCCTCGAAAAAAATATGAATTACCTAGAAAACAAAAAGGCTATATCTCCATAGGAAAATATTTTTCTTGAAAGCAAAGAAAATATGGTCACTTGACCAAAAGATGAAAAATATTTTTCATGAAAAAAATGCGAATCAAACACCACAAAAGTAGGAATTTAGGTGGAAAACCACATTTTCCATAGAAAATCCTTGTCAATCAAACACACTATAACTCTAATCTATATAATGCATTACAACGGAAAAATACAATGTAATACACTTAAGTACTGTTTGGTTAGAAGCATAGAAAATATATGGGAAAAAATGAATTCTATATAATTGAATTCCTTAGAATTAATTTTCATGGGAAATGCCAATTACACGTGTTTGATTGGCTTAATTTTTTACCTAGAAATACTTATTGTTTTTCATCTTTTGGTGTTTGATATATAAATATTATTTTTCATGGAAACAATCTTTTTTACCAAATTTTATTATTTGATAGTCATTATTTTTTTTATATAGAAATTATCAAGTTTTATATATAAATTGTACTTTTTCCATGTATTTTTTTATTTGCCAAATTTTTTTATTTGACAAAACTACGCGAGCTCCAATTTTGAGTTAAATATAAGTTTATATTTGAGACGAAATCAAACCATGACGAATAAAAAAAATAACTAATTAACGTCAAGTTTTTGTCTTGTATATTTTTTTCATGAACAATGATGATATGATGAGAATGTTTAAGAATGGTTATAAAAATATAGTACATAAAGTGAGGCTTTCTGACGATTATAGTCTCATTAGATGGTTTATTACTCATAATTCAATGAATAATTTTGAGGTCAACAACTATTTCAGTAATACACTTAATAAGTAAAAGTTTATACTAAAAAAGAAATTGCAAGAAATTTAGTGAGTGATTTGTGCATGAGTATGAAGATAAAATAAAATTATAAACCTCAATAACAATCCATAATTAGAAAATTTGAAATGATTATAAGATCTTATATTCGTTAACATTGGTAAGAAATGTCATGTAACATGTTATATAAAATCCCAAAAAAAGAAAAAAGACAAAGAAAATAAGCTTGTTTTTCATTTTTTTATATTTATAAATTAAAAAATAATCCAATATTTTAATAAATATGAAATTCCAATTCCCTGGAAAACGAATTATCTAGATCCCCCAAGAAAAATATTTTGCTTGTTTCCCTAGAAAATATGGTCATATAACCAAAAGTGGAAAATATTTTCGACGGAAAAAAAGCCAATCAAACAGCACAAAAGTGAGAATTTATATGGAAAATTATAGCAATCAAATATACCCTTAAATAAAAATTTAACTTCAAATTCAATGTAAAACACCTCAATTACACCCTATCACATGATTCATCGCTTAATATAATATAGGTTTGAAAAATTACATTAAATAAATTTTAGATAACGTAGTACCTTCCAATTGATTTCATGTCTATTTCCTCGTTCATGGGACATACAAATTACATACACACAAATTACTTCGCCTTTGTTGGCTGTGAAATTTGTCAGAGTTGTTGATTTTCCACTTTTTATATCAAAGATCTTAAAAAACTCCATTCAAAAGAAAAAAAAAATGACGAAATTGATGTAAAAGTCAAAAAAAAAAAATCAAAACAAGGAGGGGGTGGGGAGGGGGGACTTGTAATGCATTACGCCAATAGAATAATCAGAGAACTAAAAATCGGTCGCAAAACTAATCTTTAATACTAGAACACTTGACCATAATATATCGAATATTCAATACGAGAGGAAAATTTCTCAATCGAGATGAAGAATCGTGGAAGGCAATTAGGCAATTGAAATGGTTTTGACCAAAATCTAAAGATTAAGTAGCTGTTTGAAGCTATTTATCTAAATTGAATTATAAAGAGAAATTATAAAGATGTGAAATGAGTTGTGTAGATTTAATAAATGTTTGAAATTTATAGTTATAAATGAACAGTTGTCAAATCAGTGGTAGGTAGGATTATAAAGAGAAATGATAAAGAGGGTCAAACAGCCACTAAGATTTTCCTTTGCAAGAATATCTTGATGGATGAGAGAGGAGGAAAAACGAGTTATTAAGAGCCGTTTTTCATTTCAATTTTGTGTAGATTAGGAGAGAGAATATATAAATGATTGAATTATTAAAATTATTGTTTAATATAATGTTTAATGCAGTTAAAATATCAAAAAATAGTATTTTTGCAATTAGTTTCAAGATGTAGTATTTTTTAAATATATGTGCAGAGGTAGTGTATGGCCTCCAATTAGCGCATTTTTCCAATCAAAACTGTCTTAAGTGAGATCACTTTATACTTGTTTTTACATGTTAGCTAAATTATGTGATAAATTGTAAATTAATATTTCCTTATTTTTTCAATTAATTAGATATTATAGTCCTTATTTATTCTTATCTTAAAGAATCTTTTTAAGAGATTTTGCAAATCCTTTTTGATTTATTATATTTGCTAATCGATGATCTCAAATTCGAGATTTCTGTACTAGATGTATATCTTGTTTTCTTAGATATTTTGATAGATTAATTCAAAGTTTTTGATATTTTAATTAAAATTTTTTTAATATATATCTCCCCTATCTAGGAAGTATTCGGTAATTTGCATTTGACTATTTCCTTTTTAGTTGATGCATTAATTTTAAATTATTTTTTATATGTTTTTAAATCAAGTCGTTATTAGGTTACTTCTTTTGCATATAACAAATATGGTTTAATTAACATTTCATAGTTTAAAAAATTTCCATCATGGTAGAATCACAGAAAAATAAAATATTTAACTTCTTGAGGTCTAAGAATGACAATAGTCGGGTTGGAATCGGATATGTTACATGTATTACCCTACCCATCAAATTTTTTTCTCCCATCCCCACTTAAATCGGGGACGGGTTGGTACAGATAATTTATATTACCCATTTATTGGCCAATTTATATATACTTATATATTTTTATTTTCATTTTTTGTTTAATAAATAGAATTATAAACGCTAAAGTTAAAATTGCAATTGAAATTACTAATATTTCTCGATGAATTTGATCATCTTTTTATTTTTCAAACCATTAAAATTTTTAGCAAATATTTTTATTTTTGACAAGAAACAGTTAAATGGGTTGGGTAAAAGTAAAAATTATGATAACCTTCCTCGGCCAATTATTAAGTTGGGTCGATTTTTTTTATTTCATTCCCAACCTAATTGCCCATTTAGTCTGGTATTTTTCATCTCAGTAGGATCAGGTACCCATGAATATAGGGTTTGGCGGGTTTTTTGGCAATCCCTACTAAGATCACTTAAATAGCATTTCATATCGATTAAGCACACATAATAACTATTAGTTAACAACAAGATAACCAAAACATTGTAGTTTAATGTGGTGAGTCATATATTACTTAATATTTCATACTAATATTAAATATAATTTGATTTAGTATTTCTCCGTGCAACGTATGGATAAGAATCTAGTTTCCACTAATAACAACAATAATGGGTTCTGGCCGCATGTTGCCGTGGCGTTGATTTTAAAGACAAATTAGTCTAACTGGGCCTCAGATAAAAAGCCCGTAATAAAACGAACGCCTCGAAACCCAACTCGATGGAGTGGCGGAAATGATTAGCGGTGACCCACTGACCCGCCCCACATAAATTAAAATAATATAAAATAAAAAAAATCTGAAAAAGGGCAAAATAATTAAAGGGGGAAATCTTTAAAAAATCTAAATGGGGCAAATTCTTGACCCAATATACGTGACCGAAACCGACCCGGTTTTTGGCGAGGCCGGACCAATCTATAATGAATCCGACTTCTTGTCATCCCTAATCATATGGCGTTGTCTACCATTTAGCGTATTATGTGAGTCATATAAATATATTGTTGATTGTTCATATTGAAAAAGATTTTGGAATTTCTTGGTCAACTAAAAGCTCATGTGTGTGTTTATGGACTCCAACTTAAGAATAAATCAAGTCTAATAAATTCATATATAGTTCTTAATTTTGTTCATTCATATTGTGTCAAAATATGCCAAACTTTGCTTGTTTGTCTGAGAAAAAAAAAACGGATCAGGTGCTCTGTTACCCAATGAAAAAGAAGGTTCTCTCAAACGAGTGAATGCAAAGATAAGGCACGAGCACAAACTATAAAAAAGACAAATTGTTACAAAGTGACTTAAAAAATAAATAAATAAAAGTATAAAGTGTTAAAAAAAATAAAAATAAAAATAAATCGTGTGTTTGGATGTTCACTTTTTTTGTCACTGGAATTCCCCCTCCCTTGCCCTCTCACGAGATCCTCTCACCATACCCAGCGGCTTCCACAATTTTTAGGCAGCCACACTTTATTTTTCCCACTGAATAATGTTAACTAGCGCACACCATTGGTATTCAGCACTCGTTAATTTATGTAGTAACATACATTAAATGATATTTGCATTAAAAGTATGCACATCATATCCACTTGATTAAACTTATTATGTAATGCCATGTGGGCTGGCGTAGAATAAGTGAATATCACTGATATATATTACTCTTTTCCATTAATTAGATTCGAGTTGACATGTTTTAATTTCGCTTCTACGTTATCATTCTTGTAGATTGAATGTTCTTGTCATGTCGTATTTCTGAGCATTCTACCTTGTAAGGATTTGAAATAATTTGGAAGTTGAATTCCAGTTACAATAATGTAGTTTAACCAGTAACTAATTATATAAGCATTTGTGGGTCCTTATTTCCTTACAAATAAATGATATATGTGTTAGAAGTATGCACATAATGACTCACCTGATTAAACTTATTATATAATGCCACGTGGGCTGGTGTAGAATAAGTGAATATCACTCATATTATACGTATAGTATTACTCTTTTCCATTAGATTCAAGTTGACGTGTTTTAGTTTCGCTTTTACGTAGATTAAATGTTCTTGTCATGTTGTATTTTTGAGCATTCTACCTTATAAGGATTTGCAATAATTTGAAAGTTGAATTCCAGATACAATGATGTAGTTTAACTAGTAACTAATTATATAAGCATTTGTGGGGTCCTTTTTTCCGTACAAATAAATGATATATGTGTTCAAAGTATGCACATAATGACTCAGCTGATTTAACTTATTATGTAATGTCACGTTAGCCGGTGTAGAATAAGTGAATATCACTCATATTATTTATGTATAGCATTACTCTTTTCCGTTAGATTCAAGTTCACATGTTTTAGTTTCGCTTTTACGTTATGATACCTGTAGATTGAATGTTCTTGTCATGTCGTATTTTCAAGCATTCTACTTGGTAAGGATGTGCAATAATTTGGAAGTTGAATTCCGGATACAATAATGTAGTTTAACTAGTAACTAATTATATAAGCATTTGTGGGTCTTTATTTCCGTACAAATAAATGATATCTGTGTTAAAAGTATGCACATAATGACTCACTTGATTAAACTTATTATATAATGCCACGTTGACTGGTGTAAAATAAGTGAATATTACTCATATTATATATATATATAGTATTACTCTTTTCCATAAGATTCAAGATGACATGTTTTAGTTTCGCTTTTACGTTATAATACATGTAATGTTCTTGTTGTTGTAACTTACTTTTTATTTAAAACTTTAAAACATTCTTTTGTTTTAAATTCATGATTTAATTGTTTTGTTTTTCGGTTTCACTTTTATTTCATTTTAATTTTGAGTTTAATGTCTCTTGTAACCTCCATTTCAAGAATGTTTATACATTATTATTTTCATTCATGTGGGGTTTGATTCTAGCACTATAAATAGGTGCTAGTTTCATTGTTTTATATACACAAGAACCAATACACACAACCTAAGAAATTCTCCCATACATATAATATAGTTTATACTATTTTGGCAATATGATAGAGACTCGTTCTTCCACTCCATGTGATCATGCTCATGGACGAAGTATTGGCTGAGAGCTAGGGGTTTTATCTTAGAGTCGTGTCACGCTGATAGTACCCGTACGAGGGGAGGCTAACACGACTTTAAGACAGTGTCTTTGACACGACTCTTTTAGGCCAGTCACTTCTAACTTTTCTTTACTATTTATATTGTCTTATTTGATTGAAATGTTTTGTTTGATTTAATTAACAATTATGTTATTCTAATATCACACAAATCTCATAATTTCCCTAACACTTGTCATCTCGTATTTTCAAGCATTCTACCTAGTAAGGATTTGCAATAATTTGGAAGTTGAATTCCAAATACAATAACGTAGTTTAACTACTAACTAATTATATAAGCATTTGTGGGTCCGTATTTCTGTACAAATAAATGATATCTATGTTAAAAGTATGCACATAATGATCCACTTGATTAAATTTATTATGTAATGTCACGTGAGCTGGTGTAGAATAAGTGAATATCACTCATATTATATATATATATAGCCTTACTCTTTTCCATTAGATTCGAGTTGATGTATTTTAGTTTCGCTTTTATGTTATAATACATGTAGATTGAATGTTCTTGTCATGTCGTATTTCCGAACATTCTACCTTGTAAGGATTTGCAATAATTTGGAAGTTGAATTCCAGGTACAATAATGTAGTTTAACTAGTAACTAATTATATAAGCATTTGTGAGTCCTTATTTCTATACAAATAAATGATATATCACTACTACATAACAATACTTTAGGCATTGGTTGTAATGATGAATGCGCATCGGTCTTGAAGGCGTGATATTGGCGGCAACACACATAGTAAAGGATATATGCGTCTGTTTGGACGACGCCTATTATGAACAATAGACATCGATTGTAACGAAGAAATCGATCCCTATTGTGCCCTATTGCTCTTTTTTTTTCTGCGCCACCAGCAATAACACAATAGGTATCGGCTATTGTTTAACAACCGATGCCTAGCACTTTTTTTTTTTTTTTGCCATCAGCAATGACTATTGCCAGTGACATTGTAAAAGACAACAAATGCAAAAATTCGGCTAAGAAGATCAACAACACCTACATTAACAATTTACATATCCATATGCGTTATATAAATCAAACTACAATCCATAACTATACTCTAAACATTAGCAATAATATGTAATCTATAAATTACTAAAAACATTATAAACTATTCATAAATATCTCTCTAGACAATGCATCAAATTTCAAAAAAATCTTTGAGTTATTTCATCGAACATGCGGCGTGCACATATATAAATCCCTCAAATTCATGAATTTTAACAAAATCTTGTTTACCCATAATAATGTATAAATATATTTAATAAACAATGCCCAAGAAATTATATACATAAACCAAAATAAAAAATTTCATGATAGCCAAATATACACAAACCCTAGAATCCTAATTCCCAAAATTTAAACAAAATGTTCTTTCAATTAAGCAAATATTTGTAACATTATCTTACTTTATACTTAAAAATTATCTCAAACGTGAATGTAGAAGATGATGAATAAATTCAATGAGTCGAAAAGGAAGGAGGGCCGATATTGCTAGCGGCTCGACTTCGAAGCGGCGCGGTAGAAATCGGAGACTTCAAGACGTCAGAAATGGTGGATAGGCAAGACACCGGAAATGGTGGACTTCAACATACCAGAAATAGTTGCATCACCGTTGGATTGAATTGCCTCGATCAGATTTTAGGGGTAGAAGGAGAAAATGAATTTGGGGATTTAGAGTTAGTGATGTACACGTACTGTCTTTAATTTATGTTTTGAATTTGCTAAACAATATACATCGGTTTCGCAAGGAACTGACATGTATTGTTTGATTATAGGAACCGACACCTACAATTTATGTTTTGAATTCGCTAAACAATATGCATCGGTTCCTTAGGATAAGGAACCGATGCCTATAATCAAACAATACGGGTTGGTTCCTTGAGGAATCGACACATATTGTTTAGCAAGTGTCAATACACATCGGTTTCTAGTTAAAACCGACGTTTATTGATTTGGTGAAATTTTTAAAAATGCCACCGTCTTTTCTTTACACGTCGTTTTTTGAACAACCCGACGTGCATTCTCATTTTTTTGTCTATTCTGTTGTAGTGTATGTGTTAAAAGTATGCACATTATGGCCAAATTGATTAAACTTATTATGTAATGTCACGTGGGCTGGTGTAGAATAAGTGAATATTACTGATATTATATATATAACATTAGTCTTTTCCATTAAATTCGAGTTAACGTGTTTTAATTTCGTTTTTACGTTATGATACATGTAGATTGAATGTTCTTATCATATCGTATTTCCAAGCATTCTATCTTGTAAGGATTTGCAATAATTTGAAGTTGAATTCCATATACGATGTACTAACCAGTTTGATCCTCTTTATCAAAATACAATATAATCTCACATACCACTAATTTAACTACTGATTTGACAAATACTCATTTATAACTGTAAATTTTAAACTTCTATTAAATCTACACCACTCATTTCACATCTTTATAACTTCTCTTTATAAATCAACTAGCATAAATTGAATCAAACAGACATTAGTGAGTTTTTATTTCCGTACAAACTAGTCTCAATCTCCCATTAGACGTCTGGAAAGATTACACTGCTATACAATTATATGGCGGGAGATCATTTTTATACCACTGTTATGTCAAAAAAATTTTGTCAGTCCTTATAATTTATTAATATTTTAAATAGAATATAAATAACAAAAATGGATTTGTCAAAAAAATATAATCAAATTTGTCTATAACCAAAGTAATAATGGTACTTTTTATGAAATATGTCAAATATTATTGTTGACACTTTACAAACGCATCACATCAATATATTAATTTTGACTTTTTAACAAAATTTAACTAATTAATTCACCTAACAAAAATTTTGAAACATAAACTTTGATTAAACTGATGACGTTTATTTACCAAACGGACCTTGAGGTTTGAATAGAATTGATCCGGCGGTTCTTCGACCATTTATTTAACCAAAGGGTATAAACCATTTTTTTTTTTTTTAAATAACCAAGGGTATAAACTTTACACAGTGGAAATATAGCCAGCCTTAAGGTGTGTCTATAGAAAGGAAATTCTTGACACAGCATATGGACTGCAATAATAAAACCCGTCGATGAATTTATTTATGTCTAATGCTATATATATAGTAACATCAGTGCACACGCTGAACACCGACACACAAGGCATTAAATGATAATTTTTTAAAATTGTGTGAGTCACTTTTACATAATGTGCATCACTCACATGTGACCGAAGATACCATAATGACACCTTTTGAAAATGTCATAACCGGATCCTAAACACCATTATATAAAATTATTTTATTTTATGTCTCTTTCTGCAAGACTTATGGGGTCTGATGACATTTAACTGGCTTTCTCACATCTTTCATTTAAGTTCTATTCTTTTTCTCTATAATCGCTTGAATCATGGTTAAAAAGTAATTGGTGTGTTATTACTGACCGTAAGGAGGTTTTCTCTCTTGCAGTGACAAAAAAAAGTGTACATCGTGTATGTCACTCTCCTTCTCAAATTCTTTTCCTTTTTTCTCAAATTCTAGTCCTCTCCCATTCTTCTTCTACTTGATTCAACGGTCAGATTCACCGCTCAAACGGTGTACTAGTATAAAAAACAAGCAAGGGGTTACAAGCAACGATATTTTACAAACAAGAAGATAAAGTGATAAGATCAAGTTGAAGTGCAGGCAACTTTTTAATCTGAATAGAAAAAATACAGTGGGTACGAATTGGTAAAAACATAGTAGTATCTTCCAAATCTAATTACCCATTGTATTATTATTACAACAAACAATACCACATTAAGCCTTTTTAGGTCAAAGTTTGACTTTGAAATAATAAATATTACACCCAACCCATTTATACAAGTTTTTTTTATTGGTTTCAATTATATAGTTTTATTGACATATATCGAAGAATTTAGTACATTATTATTTTATTAAAAATAATGTTATATAGCACTATTGGTATTAAGTAGTAGTTTATGTGACAGTATATTAGAAATGACAATTTAAACCGAGTCGATTGAAAACTTGTAGGGCCCCAATCCGAACAGGGCAAATTTTTTTCGCCTGCGGGTTGGGGGTCAAGGTCGACCCTAACTTCTCCTCCTCGTTTAAATTAAAAAAATTAAAAATAAATAAAAAAATATGGAAAAAATAGGAAAAAAATAAAAAATGTATTAAAAAATCTAAATGAGTAAGTAAACGGGCCAAAACCCCGACCCAATCCGCCCTGCGATCTACCTGGAATTTTGAAAAAAAGTTTCGCGGGTCAGGGGTGGGGCGGTTCCGATCCACTCTTGAACTCGACCTGTTGTCATCTCTAGAGTATACATGACATTAAATTATAAGTAAAGTTTAAGGCAATTAAATATGAGCCATTTGATTTAACTAAATCATATGATGTCATGTGAACTCGTGTTTAGTACCAGTTATGTTATATACTACTACTCTATTGTCATATCTTTTGTCCACTTGTTGGTCCTGATAAATTAAGGGCTTGTTTGAAGCTCTTTAAATTTTTAATTTATAATGTAAATTTATAAAGAGTTGAAATGAATGGTAGAGATTTAATTGAAGTTTGAAATGTATGGTGATTGTTGAGTAATTGTCAAATCAACAGTCAAATCATGATAGGTAAATTTATAAAGAGAAAATTTAAAGAGGTTCAAACAAGGGCTAATTCTTAAATATTAGTCTATAGATAAATAAGAGTAAATTAAGAACACGACTTATAATAAATTTATTATTTACTTTTCTAACAAAATTCCTAATTTTTATAAAACAACAAACAAGTTTATTTGGGTGGAATGATAAGTAGAAATGATCTAACACCAGATGTTTGACCTTGTTATTATGACATTAAAGAAATGATGTGACATATTATCAGTAACTGAAATGGATTATGGAATGAGTATTGCTGTTTGAAGAAAAAGACATACCAAAAAAAATTTATTAAAAAATACACGATGTTGTTTAATTATTACTTTTTTTTTTTAATTATGCATTGATTTTATGGCATATGTACTTATTTTGTAAATCTAACTTTTACTGTTTAAAAAATCTTTTATGGGACGTACCACATTAGCCGACGTGGCAAAACACTGAAATCCTATTGGTCTAATTAACGTCACTTGATTATTGACTTTTCGCGCCTAATTTAACACCCCTTTTTGCCTCTCATTAATCAACTCGCTCCTCCAGAGCGTGTAAACACGCTCCATTTTACATCGACACGTCTTGCGATCGTATTGCTTTCCATTTCGAGTAGGGTGCTCCCCCGACACGCCACCCCGGCGTTCGTCCCCCGACCAAAACCGTTTGCATATTCTGTGTTCTTTTAGTCAAACCGCAGACTTTTCTTTGTTATGCAAAAACCCACAAATTCTTACGATCCGTAAATCTTGATTTTACTATATAGGCCCCAGGACGAAGCCCCAGACCCGAGGATTGTAGAAAACTGATTGCTTTATTCATTACTTCTGAATTTTTGATTGTGGGTTTTGTGCGTTGACATATATCCGCCCAGAAAGATACAAGTTTTTCATAGATGGTGGAGGCTAAGGTAGGTGTGAAGAATAAGGAGATGAAGAAAGGGAGTGGAGGGTGGAGGAAATGGGCGGGGATTGGGGCCGTCGTGGTCTTGTTAGTTGCAATTCTTCTTACATCTAAGCACGCCCAGAATCATAAGTCCTGTCAATGTGCTCAGGTTTTTGCTTCTTCTTTCTGACTTTTCATCATTTTTTGCATTTTCTTTTGGGAAAATTTCCTTTGCGTTGGTGTATGTGTTTCTTGTTTTGCCTGTTGCTATTTTCAGATTTGTTGAATTGATGAAACATTTTGGCATAATTGGGGAAGAAGCTTGTTTGAAGAGAATCATCTTTTTTAATATAAATACAGCTATGAAATTCTGAAATGGAAGCAAGAGTATCTCATTCAATCAATTAATTTTATATTGACTTGAGTGATACTAAAGTTACCATTCCACTATATTTCCTGCCAAAAGCACATCCATAGGCACTGCATGATGTTTAGGATTTTCTTGTAAGTCTATTTACCACTTCTTCTCTTCAAATTTTGATCTTGAATAATATCAAGCTTTCAGTAATATCTCATTTTTGTCTCTTCAATCTTTTCCAATAAGTTGTGAGTAATAACTGCCTCTACTCCATCTTGTATCTGTTGCCTTGAAGTTTTGTATTAACAAGTATTTGATTGAAGATAACTTAGTTTTCTGCATTATTTGTACTCAATTCGTGTACATTCATTTAAAACTTTATGGTTCTTAGATGGCGCCGTTGAGCTTATTTTGTTGGATGTGTGTGGGGACCTCTTGGGGTCACGTTAAAAATGGGGGGGGGGGGGGGCAAAAATAGAATCTAAAACAAGATCATTTGTTCATAAACCAGCGTGTTAAGGTAAAAGTCGGCGAAATATGAGCCATGTGGTTTTCCTGACGTTTTTAGCATTTTTCTTGCAGCGGCATCATGTGCTTCTTCTATAGTTTGATGATTTGGTCTAAAAAAATTGATATTTATGCATGGTTGATAAGCTAAAAATGATAGTATCTCATCTTTTGGATACCCATCCTCGTTTGCAGGACTCTCGAAAATATACAGGCATTGTTGAGGACTGCTGTTGCGATTATGAGACAGTAGACAGTCTTAACGGGGCAGAACTACACCCACTTCTTCAAGAGCTTGTGACTACACCATTCTTCAGATATTTTAAGGTTGGATGTCAGACCATAGTGTCTCTCTTATAATATGATGCTTTCAAATCTCAGTTTTCAAGCTTCATGCAGATTTAATAAATGTATTAAATATAGTTAGAACCCTTATGCATTGTCATTATGACTGACTGTATAATTTCATACAATTGGGAATATTATCTAATCTTGCTGTTATGTATAGTAGCTATCTGGCATGACCAATGTAGTTGTTAACAACCATCAATTATTCCTGGAAACATTAGAAGTCTCGGCCACAAATTCAGGTCTGTTCGAGTATGATGTGTCTGTACTAATATTCACCTGCTAAGGCAGGCAGTCATCTGCAATATGATTTTCATAAATTTGCAGTCTTAAAAATAATTATTTCCAATGAAATATTTTTCTTGGAATGGGAAATGCTAGCACAATGACAACACAAACTGAAACCCAATTGATTAGTTTGCTGATCTCTTATAATAGGAATAGAGTTTTCATTCACATTTAGACTACCTGGGGTTCAGCCATGATGAGATGTTGGCTCCTAATGAGATCTGAAGTTTCCGTAAGTTGGAAACATTTTTAATGTAGCAACTTGCTATCTCTTTATCCACCCCCAACCCCACCCATAAAGAAGTAAAATAAATTCCTACAGTTCTATATTCAACTTCTGAATTTTCAAAATACAAATGTTTTCCAATTCGTGATTTATGAAATGGCTTGGTTATATTAGCTGATAGCGTTGACCTGTTAACCTATTTATATGAAGAGGAAAAAGTAGACTAAAAATCATTTTGGTTGAGTTCTACCTTTTACCGTGGGATCAAATGGATTACTTGCAATATTGGTCTTCAAGTCTGATGTATTTCATCCAACATTGTAGGTTAAGTTGTGGTGTGATTGTCCCTTTTGGCCTGATGATGGCATGTGCAAGCTGCGTGACTGCAGTGTATGTGAATGTCCAGAAAATGAATTTCCGAACTCTTTAAGAGACCAATGAAATATGGTCTTCCATCTGATGATTTAAAATGTCAAGAGGGACGGCCACAGGCTACTGTTGATCGGACCCTAGATTCTAAGGCCTTTAGGGGCTGGATAGAAGTGGATAATCCATGGACAAATGATGATGAAACTGAAAATGGTAAGTTTTATATCCTTGTGCCATACTCCATTATTCTTACGGTCTCGATATTTTTCATCATTGCTTGATCTGCAATTTGCTCAAACCAACCCTGATATGTTCTTAGTTTTTTCTGATTCACCTAGTCTTTATTTCTTAGTGTGTGTTTTTTAATTAATGTTTGTGTAACTAAGTATGTTTCATGTGAAAATATATTGTATAACTGATTCTAGACTATATGAGAAAATGACATGACATTGATTGAGATGCTCTCCTTTGCAGATGAGATGACATATGTTAATCTTGCAACTGAATCCGGAACGATACACCGGATATAGTGGGCCATCAGCCAGAAGGATATGGGATGCAATTTATTCTGAAAATTGTCCAAAATGTGAGATTATTTCTTAAGATGCTTCTGATGATGAGGATATTATTTCGAAGTTTGTGTGTTTTGCAATTCATACCTGAACTAATCGAATTAGGTAGTAGTACTGAAATATGTAAAAACTAAAAAGTGACCTGGTTTTTTTATTTGGTGTGATGTCCTTTTCATATATTGATAGGGTCTAGTGTTTTGGTTAATAAACCTCAAAACAGTTTAAAATCTGAAATTTCGTAATGGTGTTTTAACTTTTTGTACAATTGCATGTGATTTTCTCCAGGGAATGGTTTTTCTTCTTCATTATTTGCTTTGTCCTTTAACCCTTTCCTTGTAGAATCATTATGTGCTCGGACTGATTGAGAAAAAGAAAATGAAAGTCTTATGCTACCTTGAGCGCATCTTCATTTACCTTTTGGTCGGAGATCGGGTATTTGTTGTGCAATTTAAACTATTTACCAGAACCCCAAGACGTGAATGATAAATACTCGGGAACAATGTTTCATTCTACGAACATAATTAGTCACACGTTCTTCTTTGCAGATACAACTGGAGAGATCTGCCAGGAGAAAAAAATCCTATACAAGTTAATATCAGGCCTTCACTCCTCGATTTCAATTCACATTGCATCTGACTACCTACTTGATGAAACTAAAAATCTGGTATTTATTTCCTCACTTGTTTCATTGATATATGTATTTCTTAACTTCCATTCTTCGTTCTACATTGTAAAGAACCTTTGAGACATGAAGCAGGCAAAAATACTTGAGAACATGATCCTCCAAGGATTTACTGTTGTGTTCTTTTGCTGTTTCTTTTCTTTACTGTACACGAAACTTAACCAATTTTACTGCTCTTTCAGTGGGGTAGAAATCTGGAGTTAGCATATGATCGAGTTTTGCAGTATCCTGATCGTGTTGGGAACTTGTATTTTACTTTCCTTTTTGTTCTTCGAGCTGTGACAAAAGTAAGCCCTTTTAGTACTTTGTCGTTGGATCTTAAGTTTGGTGGGTGTGAGACATACACTCAGTCCTTTCACTCTTGATATCAAATGCCAGGCAACTAATTACTTGGAGCAGGCTGAATATGACACTGGTAATCCTGAATTGGACCTGAAAGCACAGTCGTTAATGCGTCAGTTACTGTACAATCCGAAACTGCAGGCTGCATGTCCACTTCCGTTTGATGAAGCTAAATTGTGGAAGGGACAAAGTGGGCCTGAACTGAAGCATGAGATCCAAAAGAATTTCCGAAACATCAGGTTTCTATCCTACCTTCTAGTGTTGCTTGATTATCAGCTTAGAAGAATCATCATTCCAAAAGGCTCAGAGTCAATTTCCTGTTGGGATCTGGGTTCTCTGTATATAACATCTTGCTTGTGCAACACTAAATCAATCTTTAATCAGAGATGATCCATATTCTGGGGAACAGACAAATGGATCTTTTTTTAAGTTGGTTTCTTTATCATAAAACTGATGGAGTTGCAATTATTAAAATTCCAATACCTCCATCTTATGATCTTTTAATTTTGGCTTCTAAGTTTTGGCCACTATTCTGCATATTGCAGTGCTATAATGGATTGTGTAGGATGTGAGAAATGTCGTTTATGGGGAAAACTTCAAGTTCTTGGTCTTGGGACTGCATTGAAGATTCTTTTCTCTGTAGATGGTCAAAACTATCCAAATCAGCCTGTAAGTTTTACAAGTTTTGGATTTATGTTGCACTATGACTATCTGATCCTGAATCCTGCAGTGTGACTGACAATGCTGCTTGAGGCATTAGTAATTCCTTTTTACTCTCTCTTTCTCTCTCAGCTGCAATTCCAAAGAAATGAAGTAATTGCTTTAATGAATCTGCTTAATCGACTATCAGAATCAGTCAAATTTGTCCAAGAAATTGGGCCTTCAGTAGAGAAGACAATGGGGAAATTCACTTCAGAACCTCCTATACAAGGAATTAGCTTATAGCAGAGAGTACTGGAAGCGGCATCAGGTCTTCGGTAAATATCTAGTCTCTGCTGCATGTAAACTATACTTTGTCAGAGCCTATGTGAAACGTACACTGAAGCAATCTTTTCTTTCTTTGAGATCAGGGAGGCTCCCATCCTAACCGCAGCCATTTTTAGCCTTGTAGTTTGCAGCAGTTTTGGAAGTCAGATGTAGAGCAATTTTACAAGACGGACTACATTTCCAGGAAAATCACATAACTGGAAGCTATACAGAGTCATATCATATGCGTTTAGGAATAGAACAGCTAAATCAGTTTTCGAACTTCACTTTTTTCTTTTTCTTAGGGAATCTGAAATTGCACTTCAAATTGAATTTCAATTGTGCTTACCTGTGAAATGATAATTGTTACGGTTGCTCTCCAGTATAATCCAACTTCTTGAATTGCAAAAGTGCCATGTGTTTTATAAGCATTGACAGAGTAAATTTACTCTCTTATCTTCCCTTTTCTTAGCTATGGTGCTTTTTTCACATGTAATGTACATAGTACTCATCTTACAATGATATGTTATTTTACTCAGTATGTAAATCTAAATAAATCTTTTTGGTTTTTAGCTGAACATTCTGCGTCTCTAAGGCAAGAGAGTTGATGATATGGTTTTTAAGAAATGTTTGAATATGATTGGTTTGACTAACTTCTATATTAAAATAGAAATCACATGCTGACATTAGCCTAGCGTAATTGGTGAATAAATTGTAGAATCCAACATTGAAACTATGTACACCAATAGCTGTCAAATTTTCTCTGAACAAATACAGCGCCACGAAGAGATGATAGCATCATCAGAAAGAATAAACACAAACATTTTCGCCAAATCCACATCATTCCTAACACCAACAGCCTTTCTACTAATTTGCAGTGTTTGATAAATACAAAAACCAGAGAAATCATGGTTTATAAAACATTTCTTGTTGCTGTTCCAATGTTCCAGCCTCTTTCCTTTTCCCTGGTGCTTTGTTTTTGCTGAGTGTCTTTTGTTGCTACTCGTCTAGCATTGCTGGGCAATGTTCTATGCCCCATTCTCCCTCGGCTTCCAATTGAAACTCTTACCTTCTCCATTCCAACATTTACTCCAATTCTTCGCACGTGTGGCTGCATAGGAGATTTTATTTGGATTTTCTTATGAAGGCTTCGTCTCAATATGCTGCTGAGCTTCTTACTTCCAATTTTGGGCTCTTTAGGACTCTCACAGGTAGTCTTTTCAGGTAAATAAGTAACTTCAACTTCTTTCTCGTCTTCTCTCTTATCTGCTTGGATTGGGGTCAAGGGGAGGAATGGGACGGGCAACTTTGCTGTCCCAGGTAAACTAGGTAATGGTATTAATGAGTTGCGTCGCTGAGCTGCTGCAGCAGAAATCATTGGTGCAGTTGTACAAAGAGATGCTCTGCCTATTCGCTTTGGCAATGGTAAGCGTTCAGCCATCTCAGGAATATTTTCTTTCTCAGACAGATCATTATGCTTAAGTCCATCTCCAGCGCGCACTGACAATTTGTTGTTCTCAGCAAATGGACGAGTGGCATTAACTTGATCTTTATTTTCAGATTGAGGTTTATGAGCACCAACCATTTTAGCTGCAAACGGTGCTCTGACAGGTTCATGATAGTCCTCTTCTTGCTGTTGCTGCTGTTCTACTATTCTAGAATCCACGTGCTGCCGTGCTAGCTTTCTCTCCACCAAAAGTTGTGATTCCAATTCTTTGATCTGAAAATTGTTCAGACAGGAAAAGGATTTACTCATTTTTTGCAAGTTCTGAATTTTTCAAAAAAGGTACTAGTTTTATAAGCACGGAAAGAATTTCATATCACGTACCTTGTCTTGCAAGTTTCTGTTTTTTACGTCTTTCTCCTTCAGCTTTATCTCGAGACCATGATTAATATCCTCCATCTTCTTAACTTGGAAATCCTTACTCTTCAAATCTTGTTTAAGTTTCTCAACCTTTAAATGGGAAATTGATGTTTAAGAAAATTAGTTCGCCTCATCGGCCTTTTTTTCGTTTCTTTTTTTTTTTTTTTGGGGGGGGGG